>PVIH01018798.1:0-37357 GCA_004025045.1 Sigmodon hispidus
TCTGTTACTTCTTTGGTTATAGTTACTCCAAGGTATTTAATACTATTTGCAGCTAATATGAAGGGTAATGTTTCCCTTATTTCTTTTTCAGCTCTTCTATCTTTAGCGTATAGAAGGGCTACTGATTTCTTTGAATTTATCTTGTATCCTGCTACATTGCTGAAGGTGTTTATCAGCTGTAGCAGTTCTTTGGAAGAATCTTGTGGGTCACTTATGTATACAATCTTATCATCTGCAAATAGAGATAGCTTCACTTCTTCTTTTCCAATTTGTATGCCCTTAATCTCTTTTTGTTCCCTTATTGCTTTAGCTAAAACTTCGAGAACTATATTGAATAGATAAGGGGAGAGAGGACATCCTTGTCTAGTTCCTGACTTTAGTGGGATTTCTTTGAGTTTTTCTCCACTAAGTTTGATATTGGCTGTCGGCTTCTTGTAAATTGCCTTAATTAAATTTAGGTATTCTCCTTTTATTCCTGATCTCTCCAGGGCTTTAATCATAAAGGAGTGTTGGATTTTGTCAAAGGCTTTTTCCACATCTAAGGATATGATCCTGTGGTTTTGTTCCTTTAGTTTGTTAATATGATGGATAACATTTACAGTTTTTCGTATGTTGAACCAGCCCTGCATTTCTGGGATAAAGCCTACTTGGTCATGGTGGATGATATCTTTTATGCATTGTGATATACGGTTTGCCAAAACTTTGTTGAGTATTTTCGCATCAATATTCATGAGGGAAATTGGTCTGTAATTCTCCTTCTTTGTTGTGTCTTTGAGTGGCTTGGGTATCAGGGTGATTGTGGCCTCATAAAAGGAATTTGGCAATATTCCTTCAGTTTCTACTGTGTGAAATAGTTTGAGGAGTAACGGTAGAATTCTTCTTTGAATGTCTGGTAGAATTCGGCACTGAAACCATCTGGGCCAGGGCTTTTATTTTTGGGGAGGTTTTTAATGACAGCTTCAATTTCCTTAAGGGTTATAGGCCTGTTTAGGTAATTAATCTGATCTTCATTTAATTTTGGAAGATGGTGCCTGTCCAGAAAGATGTCCATTTCTTCTAGTTTTTCCAATTTTGTGGAATACAGATTTTCAAAATATGACCTGATAATTCTCTGTATTTCCTGGGGGTCTGTTGTTATGTCCCCCTTTTCATTTCTGATTTTGTTGATTTGGACACTCTCTCTCTGTTTCTTGACTAGTTTGGCTAAGGGCTTATCTATCTTGTTAACTTTCTCAAAGAACCAACTCTTAGATTCTTTGATTCTTTGTATTGTTCTTTTTGTTTCAATTGTATTGATTTCAGCTCTAAATTTGATTATTTCCTTACGTCTACTCCTGCTAGGTGAGTTCACTTCTAATTGTTCTAAGGCTTTCAGCTGTGCTTTTAGGTCTTTAGTGTGGGATTTCTCAAGGTTTTTCATATAGGCGTCTAGCGCTATGAATTTTCCTCTAAAGACTGCTTTCATTCTGCCCCACAAGTTTGGATACGTTGTAGATTCATTTTCATTGAATTCTAGGAAGACTTTGATTTTTTTCTTAATTTCTTCCTTGACCCAGAGGTGGTTCAGCTGAGTGATGTTTAGTTTCCATGAGTTGGTAGGCTTTCTTTGGGTGTTGATGTTGTTGAACTCTAACTTTAGGCCCTGATGGTCCGATATGTTACAAGGGATTATTTCCACTTTTTTGTATCTGCTGATATTTGCTTTATGACCAATTACGTGGTCGATTTTGGTGAAAGTTCCATGAGGAGCTGAGAAATATGTATATTCCTTTGCCTTTGGGTGGAAGGTTCTGTAGATATCTATGAAATCCATTTGAATCATAACCTCATTTAGACTCCTTATTTCTCTGTTGAGGCTCTATCTGTTTGATCTATCCAGGGTTGAAAGTGGAGTATTGAAGTCTCCCACTATTAGGGTATAAGAATTGATGTGGGATTCGAGCTTTAGCAGTGTTTCTTTTACATATGTATGTGCCCCTATATTAGGGGCATAAATATTTAAGATTGAAATCTCCTCTTGACCAATTTTTTCTGTGATGAATAAGTAGTGACCCTCTTGGTCCCTTTTTATTGCTTTTAGCTTAAAGTCTACTTTGTTAGATAGTAGGATTGCAACCCCTGCTTGTTTCTTAGGAACATTTGACTGGAAAATCTTTTCCCAACCCTTTATTCTAAGCCTGTGTCTGTATTTGCAGTTGAGGTGTGTTTCTTGTAGGCAACAGAAGAATGGCTTCTGTTGTTGTATCCATCTTGTTAGTGTGTGACGTTTTATAGGAGAGTTGAGTTCATTGATATTAATGGAAATTAGTGACCATTGATTCATATTTCCTGACATTTTTGGTGGTAACTTGTTTGTATTTCCTTTCTCTAGAGTATTCTTCTGTGGACTTATTGATTGTTGTGATTTCGTGGATGTATCTGGGGTCCTTAGGTTGTAGTTTTCCCTCTAATACTCTCTGTACTGCTGGATTGATAGATAGATATTCTTTCAGTCTGACTTTGTCCTGAAATACCTTGTTTACTCCATCTATGGTGATTGATAATTTTGCAGGGTATAGTATTCTAGTTTGGCATCCATGCTGTTTTAGCGTCTGTATAACTTCTGACCAAGCCCTTCTAGCTTTCATCGTTTCCATTGAATAGTCAGGCGTTATTCTCATGGGTCTGCCTTTATATGTGAGTTGGCCCTTTTCTTTTGCAGTTCTTAAAATTTTTTCTTTGTTCTGTATGTTTTGTGTCTTGATTATAATGTGGCGTGCTGACTTTTTTTGGGGATCTTATCTATTTGGTGTTCCGTAAGCTTCTTGTATCTTTATAGGCATTTCCTTCTTCAGGTTAGGAAACTTTTCTTCTATGATTTTATTGAAGACATTATCTGTGCCTTTGAGCTGGTATTCTTCTTCTTCTTCTTCTTCTTCTTCTTCTTCTTCTTCTTCTTCTTCTTCTTCTTCTTCTATTCCTATTATTCTCAAATTAGGTCTTTTCATGCTGTCCCAGATTTCCTGAACATTTTGAGTTATGGCTTTTTTAGTTTTACTATTTTCTTTGACTGATATATCTATTTGAGCTACTGAGTCTTCCACTTCAGAGATTCTATCTTCCATCTCTTGAACTCTGTTTGTTATGCTTCTATCTGTAGTTCCAGCTTTTTTCTTCAGGTTTTCTATTTCCATTTTTGCTTCATTTTGTGCCTTTTTTATGGCTTTTATTTCATCTTTTAGTTCCTGGCATGTTTCTTTCATAGATTTGTTCATCTCTTCCAATTTTTGTTTGTATTTTCTTCTATTTCTTTAAGTGTTTTTTTCATATCTTCTTTGAGAGCTTTGATGATCATCAAAAAGGAATTTTTGGTGTTGCTTCCTTCTGTTTCCTCTTCTTTGCTCAGTTCAGGTCCTGTATTTGTAAGACCGCCACTCTCTTCTGGAGTTACCATGTTGTCCTTTGTATTATTATGTAATTTTTTGCACTGACGTTTGCCCATGGCTTCAGTGGTTCACGATTAGATGGGTCCTGTTCAGTTGTGGCACTAGGGTTTGTGTGCCTCCTCTCACCTTTCTGGTCAGGGTCTGATTCTGTCTTTCAGAGACCCCTGCAGTTGTTGGTTCACTCAGTTCGAGGTCGTGGTGGTGAGCTGTGCAAATTCCCTCAGCAGGAGCTGTGGATGTGGTCAGGGACAGAGTTTACCTGCCCCTGCTCCAGAGTGTGCTGGGATTCTGCAGACAGCACTCGGTCCCGGGAGCGGAACCGCTCCCTTATATTTTTATGCATTCTCTAGTCCCTGTACACTATTTCCCCTGTATTTAGGTTGCTACAAATGAATGCTACATTTTTAACCCTACATGAGACAGTTTGACAATTATTATATGAAGACTAGTATATTCATAAGCATTCATTTTTTTATGTCCTATAGTTCAGCAGACCTTTTCATAATTATATTATACCACCTATATACTGACCATTGAAACATGACACAAGTGTTTTAATTGCCCTAAAAGCTTTTCTCTTGCCTAACTACTCATTCTTTTCTCTACACACAATGCCTAGCATCTACTACTTTTTGTCTCATCTAGAATGGTTACAAAGTGTAAGTTTTCAAGTAGAACCATATTTTTCAATCACCATTATGCATGTAAAGTTTCTGTTATCATTTGTGTTCCTTTTTTGCTTTTTTCATTACGAATAAAGTCTCATTGGTTTATTCATGTATCCCCTTGTTCAAACTCCCTTCCCCCTCCCACTCCTCCCAGTCATTCTCTCTTCTCCATATCTCCTTATAATTCTTTATTTCAAGCTAAGGATGATAGCTATTTATAATTTTTTAAATGAAATCTTCATTCTGTTTTCTGTTAAGGTAGAAAATGACTTTAATTTTCTCAACCTATATAATATTTATATATTCATTTCCTTTTTATTTTTTGTTGATTTTTTTACTTTGTGGATTTATATAATTATTTACAAAACACAGACTCAATAGTAACCTGTTACATAGCAAAGACTCGCTTTAAACTTAGTTTTTCTGATTTTGTCTCCTAAGTGCTGATTAAAATATGTGTGCCACCAAACACAGTGTTATTTTTAAGTATAAAAAAATAACTCATTGTAGGATGTGCTACAGTTTCTCATCTATTGAATGATCCATTAGCTGTTCTTATTTTCTCACAATTATGAATAGCTTTCTACAAACATGCAAGTGTGCTTTGATGGGGGACATTTTCACCTCATTTTGATATTTACTAAACTGGATTATGATTAGATCATGTGAAGAAACTAATTTTAGCTCCAGTGATATTTTTTAACGGTATACAATTCTTCCTTTCTGTGTAAGGGCAGCATTCTGCATTCCCAATATGAAAGCATTAACTTTTCTCTTCAGATGTTCTAGATTCTTGCATCTCCAATATCCCGTGGTCTCTATTTCTATAGAATCTTTACCTTCACAGCTTCATACACAGCACAGCACACTCAGAAGCTTTTGCTACCAGTACTTAATTTTGTTATCAATTTGCTAGGAATTAGCAACTTTATGAGATCTTGGCGCAAACCTCCATGGTCAAACAAATTTGTTCTTTATTTTTACTTCAGTCTCAATAAAGCTTTACAAAAAAATAAACCAAATAAATCAAAAGAACAATGCAGCCCAATAGTGTTCTAGAATACAGCATGCTTGTATATTTTCTTGTCAAGTTTCCTATAGAAAACAGATGAAACTTACTGACTCCAAGTCCACTCCACAGTTTTCTCAGTATTCTACTCTTCCGAGCTCTCATCAGAATTTGTTGAATCCTCTTCAGAGCATTAGAGCATTCTGTGGCTTATATAGACTGTAGGTTCACATCTTTCCAGTGTCTTCCCACAAATAAGGTTCAAAGAGGAAGAACCACGTGATCAGGTTTATAGCGGCAACGTCTGCACATGCTCGATTTTAAGACGAAAAGCTAAGCGTACCCAAGATGCAAACTACAATCCCTGAATAGCTTTGGATCAGAAGGGACTTAAAAAAGATAACCAGGGATCCCCCCAAGCAAGAGAAAATATAGAAGATTGCTTTAGCAGATTGTGGCCATAATGGGTAGCCACCAAAGAGAGATGGGTATACAAATCATGAGACAAGGAGAAGGTTGAGTGAGAAGTGCAACAAAGAGGAAGAAAAAAAAAGAGTGATATTTTGATAGAGGAAGCCAATGTGGGGTTGGTAAGACTCCAGGTGCTAGGGAAACTCCCAAGAACTCACAGGATATCCATGGCTAGGACTCCGACTAATAATGGAGGGAAATCCTAAGCAGGATTTTCCCTATAATCAAATGAATGACCACCCTAAGTGTCAGTTAGAACGTATATCCAACAATGAATGGAGGCAGAAACAGAGATCCATAGCTGAGCACCAGGCCAAGTTCCATCTAAGGAGAGAGAGAGAGAGAGAGAGAGAGAGAGAGAGAGAGAGAGAGAGAGCCTAACCCTAACCCTAACGCTAACCCTAACACTATATGAGCAAAAGGATAGGAATCACAAAGAGTCTTCCCACAGAGATGGCTGGCTGGAGCTCTGGGGAGCTCACTGAATCTCAAACAGCCACTGGGGGAACCATCAGAAAAGGTAACTAAACCCCCTAAAGACATGTGACTGTAGATTGTCATGTGCAGTTTGTGGAACCTGGAGGAGTAGGATCAGACTAAGTTCCTGTTCATTATCTGGCACCTTCAGCCCATTTCCTACAGAGAAACACCTAACCCAGACCTAATATCAGAATGAGGAAATCAGACCTTTCTCAAAAAAATACACCAGACGGAACTGATTCACACTGTGACTCTTTACCCTCCTTGTGGATAAGATGTGGGGATGGAGTGGGGAGAGGCTAAGGGAGGATTGGGAGGAGGGAAGGGAGGACTGGCAGAGAAATACATGGAAAAAAAACTTAAAAAGAGAATCAGATCGAAATCTCCTCTTGACCAATTTTTCCTGTGATGAATAAGTAGTGACCCTCTTGGTCCCTTTTTATTGCTTTTAGCTTAAAGTCTACTTTGTTAGATATTAGGATTGCAACCCTTGCTTGTTTCTTAGGACCATTTGACTGGAAAATCTTTTCCCAACCCTTTATTCTAAGCCTGTGTCTGTCATTGCAGTTGAGGTGTGTTTCTTGTAGGCAACAGAAGAATGGCTTCTGTTGTTGTATCCATCTTGTTAGTGTGTGACATTTTATAGGAGAGTTGAGTCCATTGATATTAATGGAAATTAGTGACCATTGATTCATATTTCCTGACATTTTTGGTGGTATCTTGTTTGTATTTCCTTTCTCTAGAGTATTCTTCTGTGGACGTATTGATTGTTTGTGATTTCGTGGATGTATCTGGGGTCCTTAGGTTGTAGTTTTCCCTCTAATACTCTCTGTAGTGCTGGATTGGTAGATAGATATACTTTCAGTCTGACTTTGTCCTGAAATACCTTGTTTACTCCATCTATGGTGATTGATAATTTTGCAGGGTATAGTATTCTAGTTTGGCATCCATGCTGTTTTAGCGGCTGTATAACTTCTGACCAAGCCCTTCTAGCTTTCATTGTTTCCATTGAATATTCAGGTGTTATTCTCATGGGTCTGCCTTTATATGTGAGTTGGCCCTTTTCTTTTGCAGCTCTTAAAATTTTTTCTTTGTTCTATATGTTTTGTGTCTTGATTATAATGTGGCGTGCTGACTTTTTTTGGGGATCATATCTATTTGGTGTTCTGTAAGCTTCTTGTATCTTTATAGGCATTTCCTTCTTCAGGTTAGGAAACTTTTCTTCTATGATTTTATTGAAGACATTATCTGTGCCTTTGAGCTGGTATTCTTCTCCTTCTTCTATTCCTATTATTCTCAAATTAGGTCTTTTCATGCTGTCCCAGATTTCCTGAACATTTTGAGTTATGGCTTTTTTAGTTTTACTATTTTCTTTGACTGGTATATCTGTTTGAGCTACTGAGTCTTTCACTTCAGAGATTCTATCCTCCATCTCTTGAACTCTGTTTGTTGTGCTTGTATCTGTAGTTCCAGCTTTTTTCTTCAGGTTTTCTATATCCATTTTTGCCTCATTTTGTGCCTTTTTTATTGATTCTATTTCAGCTTTTATTTCATCTTTTAGTTCCTGGCATGTTTCTTTCATAGATTTGTTCATCTCTTCCAATTTTTGTTTGTATTTTCTTCTATTTCTTTAAGTCTTTTTTTCATATCTTCTTTGAGAGCTTTGATGATCATCAAAAAGGAATTTTTGGTGTTACTTCCTTCTGTTTCCTCTTCATTGCTCAGTTCAGGTCTTGTATTTGTAAGACTGCCACTCTCTTCTGGAGTTACCATGTTGTCCTTTGTAGTATTATGTAATTTTTTGCACTGGCTTTTGCCCATGGCTTCAGTGGTTCATGATTAGATGGGTCCTGGTCAATTGTGGCACTCGGGTTTGTGTGCCTCCTGTCACATTTCTGGTCAGGGTCTGATTCTGTCTTTCAGAGACCGCTGCATTTGTTGGTTCGCTCAGTTCAAGATCATGGTGGGAGCTATGCAAATTCCCTCAGCAGGAGCTGGGGATGTGGTCAGGGGCAGAGTTTACCTGCTCCTGCTCCAGAGTGTGCTGGGATTCTGCAGACAGCACTAGGTCCTGGGAGAGGAACCAGGAAGCAATGGGAGTTCAACTCTCCCTCCCAGGCTGGGATATAGGTGCTGAGGCCTCTTGCCCCCTCCTCACCTCTGGGCGGGGTCTGAATCTGCCCTTCCGAGACCCCTGTAGTTGGTTAGCTCAGTTGGAGGTCATGGCGGGGTTTCCCTCAGCAGGAGCTGTGGATGTGGTCAGGGGCAGAGTTTATCTGCCCCTGCTCCAGAGTGTGCTGGGATTCTGCAGACAGCACTCGGTCCGGGAGCGGAGAATCAGGTCTTCATAGTGGCTCTTCTTTTTGTTCTTTTAATTTTCTGATTATATTAATGATGATTTTTTTAAAGATGCTTCAATGTTTAAAATGCAGCATTTCCAGAAAAATTGTTATAAATATACATCCAAGACAAACAGAAGTTACTTATGCAGGGGTATAGATCTGAATAAACAACTTATTTCAGGTGTTAAGTATAAATAACATTTTTCCTTTTATTGTTTTTTGAAAATTAATATCAAACTTTATATAAAAAAGCAAAACTTCCAAGATAGCAAAAAATTACAGCAATAAAATTATTCTTTTCTCTAAAATGCACAAAACATAAAAAAAA
Source organism: Sigmodon hispidus (assembly GCA_004025045.1). NCBI lineage: Eukaryota > Metazoa > Chordata > Mammalia > Rodentia > Cricetidae > Sigmodon > Sigmodon hispidus. Next base: position 8,724 of record PVIH01018798.1, read on the forward strand.
AATCTAAAGCTGCCCTAAAAAGGTTCCCTAAAGAGAAAAAAAGAAGGGTATAAGTGCTTCATAGGGTAATTTTAAAGAGGAAGTATTTATTTAGGTAAACATAAAACAAGTAATGTTTACTATTTTTTTAAAAAATATCCTTAATGTTACTTATTTAATATCCTTAATGTTACTTATTCTTTGAAGCAGAATGTCATGTAATCTTTATTTTGGAACATATTGATGCAAGATAAATTCAGTTATGAATGTATCACATACCAAGTTTCTTGATTCCATCTTTGTATGCCTTCAAAAACTTATGTTAAAGCTTTATATTTATTCTTATAGGCTTTAAAAAAACATACATTATTATTCTCATTCTGGTTTTGCTATTATTTAAGATTCCTGTGTTTAAACACTTGTGTATCTCTGTTCTACCTGTGTTTCTTGTGCTTTATTTTTCTCCTGTTTGTTTTATTCTAATCTGTTTTGTCTGTTTTTGTTTTATCTTCCTTAATTTTAATTTAATTTGATTGTTATTCTCTAGATTCTCATTTATTTTCTAAAGAGAGAAAAATGGTATTAATTTGAATGGGGGGAGAGGTAGGGAGAATCTCAGAGAAGTTGGGAAAAGGACATGCCATTCAAAAAATTATTTCACTAAAAACTTATGAAAAGAGTAATAAACAAATAATAAAAAGTGATATATAGAGTATATTTTAGAATGTATTTAAAAATCTGTCAACAAATTCTTATAGAACAATGCCTAAGATATTTAAATAATTCAAAAGAAAATTAAAGATTAATAAATAACATAGGATTACTAAATCTGTCTTTTACACATAATATATATATACATATATATATATATATATTTTAAAGGGGCTAAGAAACCATACAAGTGTTGTCTAGCCAGCCCTGTGGTATTCACAAATATATTCATAATGTTGCTTATGTTCACCACAGAAACAAAATTTTTATAGGTAAATATTTATAAAGTCTCTTAAAGCAAAGATTTTACATAGATTGGCAAGATTTTCCTTTTTCCCCTTCAAAATGTGTAAGATAACCCTTCTTCCATCTACTTTTGCACCTGGAATGAGTAGAAAAAAATGTTTCCTGTTCATATTACTTATAATTTTAAAGAACATTCGTAAGATCTCTAAATATTATTTTATTTGGCTCATACTATTTTATTGATAAAAAACCTACATTCTATTTTTATAAAAATGTTTATATTCATGTATTAAATATTTTTCTATAAAACATTCAAGAACAGAGGTGCAGAGGATTAAGAAGTAACAACTGCATGTAATTTTATAAATACTAAACTGTTTAACAGTTTTGCAGTTTCATTCCTAAAACTGTTTCCCTGTTTAAGGTGAAACTATCAAAGCTGATACACAGCAAAATAGCCTTCCTAACCAATATGACAAAAGACTTGACAAAGATATCATTTTTTCTATTTTTTTAACTTATAAGTGGATATCTATTCTAAGATAATGAATAACAATACTATAAATAGCAGGCGCCAATAAGCTAGGTAACAAGGAGGCCTCAAGAGAGGACACATGAATCTCCTGGAGAATGGGAAATAGAAGAGAATGTTTGGATGCACTAGGAGCAGGTGGATATAGGAACAAGAGGTATCAGGTTTCATGAGTTTGAAGGAGAATGTACTGAAAAAGATAACTAAAAAGGGGAGGCATTTCTGGGTTAGTTAGAAACCTGGACTAAGGGGAATTGCCAAGAATCTACAAGTATAACATGAGCTAAAACTCCTAGCAATGGTGAATGCATAGCATAAACTGATTATCTCCTGTGACTGGTCAGGACTTCCAATGCAAGGAATGGTACTCAGGCCCAGCCACATAACTTTGAACTACGCTCTGTCCTGCCAATGAGAAGTGAGGGGGTGGGATGGGGTAAGGGTGGTGTTTAGATTGTGGTAGTGAATGAACTAAGCTAATTTTGTTTCATTAATAACATCATAAATCTTGTACACATAAATAAGATTTCAATATTGTAATACATGTCTATAATTAAAGTTTAAATGTTTAAATTAATTTCCTCAATTATTTGTCACTACTTCATAATTAAGAGCTATATTTTGTGACATGCTTTATATGCATGTGCATGTCATGGCAAAGAAATAGAAATAAAAAATTACTTTGAAGTTTGATATTAAGTGGTTCTTATTGTTTGTCAACCTGTATGACCTGTGGAACCTGGTAAGTTTTCATTTCCCAAAGTCTGTTTCTCTTCCCATGTAGAGTGCTGCTGATGATATCCCAGATCTGTCAAGAAGTCACTTCAAGGAGGATTTTCCTAAGAATCTCATTTCTGTAACTACATGAGGCTGCAAGATGTTCATAATAATTTCTGACAAAAGTTACTTATTCCTGAGGAAAACTCATATATATTACTTTATTTTATTATTGGAAATAGATTCTTCTTTCATATAATAATACATCCTAACCAGAGTTTCTGCTTCTTTGTCTCTTCTCAACTTCATCCTCATAGTACCCCTACCCCAGGTCCACTCCCCCTGCATTGAGACATGGAAAAGGATGTCATAAATAACATAGTTTTTAATTAAACACTCTGAGAGCCAACCTAGAATAACATGCCCAAAAGAACTATCTGCCACAATTGAAGGAGAAAAACGACAGATAAAAAAACCAAACAAATAAAAAAATACTTCACTGGCATAAGCAGCCTAAAAAAATTATATTCAACAAATCAAACCTATGAAAAATACAGTAAGCATTATTTAGGGCTGAAGAGAAGAATGAGCAAAACAGAGAGACTGTGGCAAGAAATACAAAGTTATAATTATTAAACACAATACCACATATAACATAATGACTACAATTAAGACATGCAGTTCAATAATAATTCCAAATATCAGTGGCCTTAATTCCCCAATCAAGAGACACACACTGACTGTATGACTGAAAAAAAAATGAAATCCATCTATGTGTTTCCTACTAGAAAGAAAGTCATCACCTTAGACTAAAAATATTAACAAAAATACTCTGAACAAATGTAACCAGGACATACTGTGCCAATATATTAAAAGGGTGTGGTTTCAAAATGCTGTTTTTTTCTAAAGAAAAGCCACTATGGGCAAGAGAATTTTCTTTTTTCAATTCTAACTCAACAATTGCCAGTGCTCCTTTGACTTAGTGCTTACAGTGGGCGAAAAAGAGCCATTCTGATTCAGACATTGCCAAATAATTGAGAAGATTTTGCTATTTTAGCAAAAGTATTTGACATTTAAAGGCCATATGGCATAGAGCTTGATGTATAGTTACAGGAAAGTAGCCACCCTTTCTTTCTCCATTCTGTGCATCCGAGTTCAGAAAAACTCTAGTATGCTAAAATGGTTACAACTATTTATATTTTATTTCCACTGCATGACCTGAAATCTTGGAAACTTAATATCTGAAAAATGCATCATTTTAATTTCTTTTAACCCTTATGCTTCACATTTTCTTAGGAAAAAAGAAAGAAAGAAAGAAAAAAAAAAAGCTTAGGAACTCAGACTCAGATTCAGCATTTCCATAGCTAAGATCTTTTCTTTTGAAAATTTGAGTCACCGACTTTTCATCATTTGCCTCTTCTGTGCTTTAGCATAATACTGTGAGTATATGCAAAATGCATTTTCCCCCATTAATGTCTGAGTATTTTGAGTTTCCAAAACAAGCAATCAATCAACTTGAAAATGGAAGGTCTTATCATCTCCCTTTGAACAGTGACTATCCTTCACATCCTATTCTATGATAACTGTGGTTTCGAGTCAGGCCCACACTGTGACACTGTGACAGCTGTGTCATTCAAAACAGAAGAGCATTGTACAAAACCATATGGCAATTAACATTGCTAACTGGAAACATGAGAGTTAACTAGGTGATATTAATAAAGTGTTCTCAATCTCAAAAAAAATGTAACTAGGAATCAATCAATAATCAAATCCGAATATCCCACAAAATAGAATTTACAATAATAGGGAATAGATAAAGGACACTTCATTCTAACCATTGGAACATAGATACCAAGAAAAGTTTGCTACTCTGAATATCTATGTACCACACTCTGGGGATCACAGTTTTATTTTAAAAAAAATTCCATTGGCTTGAAAATGCACAGAATCATTCCATTGACTTTAGGTGATTCCAGTACCCAATGTTCCCTGAAGGGCAGGGATATATCTGTTTTAATCTAGACAAGATATAAACATAGAAATGCCAGAATTGACATCATTAAGGAACTAACAAATATATAAAAAAATACCATCTCCCCAAACCAAAGAAGAATATTCTATGCTGCACATAGAAGCTTTTCTAAAATATGCTACAAGAAGGAACAGCAAGCTTTTACATATTCAAAACAAGATTGCAATCGCTCCTTGTATCCTATCTCACTGCAATGCAATGAAATACAAGTTGACAGCAAAAAATTCTATTTTAAATACACAAACTCAAGAGAATTAAACAACTAATTGCTGGATGATGACTGTGTCAAGTAAGAAATCAAGAATTTAAAAAGTGTGGGAACTAAATGTAAATGAAAGTACAATACACTAAAACCTCTGGCAAACACTAAATGTAAGACTAAACACTAAACTCCTACAAGAGAAATTTATAGCTTTAAGTTTCTACATTATAAAATAGGAGAGAACATAAATATATGACTTAATAATTCTACTATTTTAATATTTTATGAAATTTTAATAGTGATATATGTAAGGTTAAACTAATTTATAGTCACCACAACAATGTTTAGGGATTTCTATTTTCTACATTCTCATCAATGGTTGTTAATGTGTCATTGTTTTTTTTTTCTTAATTTTTGATAAATATACTGATGGGTTAGAATCTCAGTCTTGTTTCTGAAATACCTAAATATCCAGAATATTTTTTTATCTCTTCATTGTCTATTTGAACTTCTATATGTAAAAATAGTACATTCAAATCAATTGCCAACATACTTGATTAGATTATAGATGTTTTGGTATTTTGTTTATAGGCCATTTATATTTTCTTGATATTAATATTATTCCAGTTGAACCCAACCCTTGGAAACTATAAATCCAATTGAACACTGTAGGCAGAAGTTTCTGACCCACCAGCAACTCCCAAATACTCAGCAGCTACTTTCCATAATACCACACAGGGGCTTATATTATTCATAAATATTCAGGCATTAGCTCAGACTTATTACTAACTAGCTTTTACACTACAATTAACCCATAATTCTTACTTATATTTAGCCATGTGCCTTTTCACCTTTTCTTGGTATGTCGTTTTTCATCTCGTTCCTTCTGACTCTGGCTGCAAACTTGTGACTCCATCTTTTGTCCTCACATGGCTTTTAGTTTGGTCACCCTGTCTGTAATTCCATTTCAGTGACAAATAAAGAGAATTATCCCACAGCAGAACAAATTTTTTTTTATCAGTTGCTCTAGACATGGTATTATATGAGAACAATATAAAATCACTAATTAAAGCAGACTTAAGTTGATATGGTTCCATGTGGTGATTTGTAAAATAATGCTCCTAGGCTCATGGACTTGATTACTTTTTCAGCAGCGTGTGGCACTACTCGAGAAGAATTAGTAGGTTTGTGATACATCACTCAGGAGGATATTCTCCAAGTCCATTAATTTGCCTGCAAATTTTAGGATATCTTTTTCTCTTACTGCTGAGTAGTACTCCATTGTGTAGATATACCACAGTTTGTTAATCCATTCTTTAGTTGAGGGACATCTAGGTTGTTTCCAAGTTCTTGCTATTACAAATAATGCTGCTGTGAACATAGTTGATCTAATGCCTTTGGAGTATGACTGTACATCTTTAGGGTATACTCCCAGAAGAGGTGCTGCTGGGTCCTTGAGGAGATTGATTCTCAATTTTCTGAGAAATCACCTTACTGCGTTCCAAAGTGGCTGAACAAGCTTAAACTCCCACCAAAAATGGAGGATTGTTCCCCTTGTACTTTCTCATTAGTGGTCTCTAAACAAACAAACAAACAAACAAAAAAAGCCAAGCATGCCCAAGCTGCAAACCACAACCATTGAACAGCTTTGGATCAGAAACACCCCGGACTTACCCCTTGGATCCCACTCCCCCTAGAGGAACACCTGACTCACTCTTGAGGGAGGGGGAGAAAACTGGATTTGCCAGGAGTGGAGGCTGAACTGAGCAATATTGGGACAGTGGGACTATGGGACTGCCTGCCACCTGCCCAGGGAGGGGATGGGGAGTTGTGGAGAAGAAAGAATGACCTGATGTGGTGGGAGGGGGAAAGGACCTTGAATAAGGATATACAAGAATAGAAAGTGTGACTTCTTTGTTAATAATAATAATAATAATAATAATAATAATAATAGTAATAATAGAAAAATGGAGTACTCAGAAAGAAAATAGAATATGACAAAAAAAATTAGGAGGTATGGTCTTGTTGCAGTAGATGTGCCTTTGTTTGAGAAAGTGTATCACCAGGGGTTATCTCAAAAAGTCAAGGCAGTCCCAGTGTCAGTCTCCTTCTGCTGCCTGTGGATCAAGATGCAGAATTTTTAACTACTGCTCCATCACCATGCCTTCTTGTGTGTCACTATGTTCCCAGCTCTGACAATAATGGAATAAACCATCATAAGATTTCAAAAGATTTGCCTTGATCATAGTGTCTCTTCCTAGCAAAAGAACTATCATTAAGAAAATTAAGCATATCATTTCTTGTTATTATATCCTGAGCTACTAAGGTCCTAACAAGAAAAGCACTATCTATTATGAAATCATGAAATTATTTCTTTATTTTTTTTTCTTCAGTAGGATCAAAGTTTCAGATCCTACTTCAAATTCTTTGAGGGATATTCACCAAATTTTGAACAGAATTAGGAAAAATGATGTACTGTTTTCACTTTTCACATATGAAATTATTGCATTACTAAAATGATCTTATCTCCAAACTGAGCTTTTGATGTTTTTGATAAGAATCAGCTGGTCATGGGTATGTAAGTTTAAATTATTGTCTTATATTCCTATGATGCACATATATGTTCTTCTGTCTATACTATGATTTTGTTACTGTTAATCTGTAGTGTAATCATCACCTTGTATGAGAGAGAAGGATGGGTTATTGATTTATTTTGAGAATTTAATGCATTATTATTGGGTTTACATTTTTTTCATGCACCTTGTTTCCCATCCAACTCCTGATGTAGACTATTCCCAACTCCAACTCTTGTACTCAGAAGATCTTTAACTAGTCAATGCACTTGGGCCTTTCATGTGGATTTTAGGATTCTGTTCCTACTTCTGTCAAGAATGTTATTGAAGTATAATGACTAGAAAGATGTATTGAGCAAGATTTTGACTGGCCAAGAATTTATAACTAATATTGCTGTATGTTATTAATAAATTACATACTTTCTACTACTGTGTGCAAGGAATTTAAAGAACACATGGTTTTCATGCTTTATATCTTGATTGTTATGTTGTTTTAAAACAAATGTATTAAAATCTATTTCTTTCAAAGGTCAGTGGCAATTTTAGGTTTATAATATACTATTATCAAATTCTAAGCTTTGAAGTAATATAAAAAATCATTGAAATTATTTTTAATTTTCTGTAGAAATTATCAATGGAACATTTCAAAACATATTTTTTTTAATTCAAATTTATATATAATCTATTAATAAAGAAAAGTCTTTATTCTTTTAAATTTTACTAAAATAAATTATTTTCTCGTACAATACTTCCTAACCACAGGTCCCCCTCTCTCTGTCCTTAGAACTCTTCAGTTTCTCTATCTGATACGCATCTCCCCGCTTGGTTTTCTTTTCAGAAAAGTACAGACTTCCATGAAATAGAAGCCAGTCCAGACAAAACAAGAAACAATAAGGCAAATCAAATGCCCTGTATCAAAGACCAAAAGGTATAACTTTATGTCTGTTCTAAAATATGAAGTAATTACCTTTACCAAAATATGAAATGGCCCCTATAGCATCTTTATAATTTAATAATAATTTCCATTAATTTTAACTAGATTATAATGTCACATGCATGAGAAACTACAGAACATAAATATTCTCTCTACTGACGTTTGTTCTCAAAAGACAAACCAAAACCAAAGTCACGAGCTTCTAGAAAAGTTACAGTAAGGAGATGGAATAATTCTTTGATTTATACTCTGAGTATGTTCTATAAATGATAGCTTTTAAGCATATCCATTGTGGCTTTGCAAACATCTACCTTATTCATAAAAGAAAATGTATTTGAACCAGTTTTATTAAATAATTTGACTGAACTTATTATGTTCTTTGTAATTTGTTTTTTTTGAAGTATGTATGAATTAGAGAACAATAATTCTATTTTATTTTGGTGAATTTGATATGAGGCAGGTATATTTTAGTTATATTCAAAAAGGTGTTTGCTATTGAATTAATGAAGTTTTAAATTACATATGATATTATCTTTTTTTCTTGTATGCATAATGTAAGATTCTATTGGAAATGCAGTTTTGTATTAATTATAAATGTCTCTTAAATGTATTCTGGAATATAATTGGAGAACATGAGGAAATTTCAGCCATTTTAATAAAATTCCATTTATTTTTAAAAGCAATAAGGTTTACCAGCTCAATATTCATTGTATTGGAAAACTAAATTAAAAATGATTATATTAGAAATCCAAACAAAGAAGCTAAATTTGAAACGATTTTTTTACCTGCATGTTGACTACCACTACATGTTTCAGAATTACATTACTTCAATGCTTTCATTTCTTTTTCTTTTTCTCTCAAGGCATCAAAACAAAAAAAAAAAATAGTGCAGGTCTTCACTCCAATAGCATTTAGATAACCCCTCTCCTGTACAATAGAACTTGGTTTAGAATAAAAAATATGTCAGTGAATTAAAGAAATTATTTCACAATTTTTTTACATAGGGATTATTTGCAAAATGACTGAGTTTAGTAATGTGACAGTGATGCAAACACACCTGCTAGTTTATCTGACCTAGAATTCTGTATTCATTCTAATACTAGACAAAGGAATCTACAAGTATGTTGACACATGACTGTAACTCTATCATATAAAATAAAGAGGCAAATAATCAAAAATATCTAGAGCAGCCTGTGTCAATAAGAGATACTTCATCAGTAAATTAAAGGCATAAAGTACAATAGGAGAAACACAGTGATTATAACAAGAGTATTGATACATTGTATCAATCCCTCAACTTTTTCTTTGACCAATGAAAGTTAAAACTTTCCAAGTTCAAACTTTCAAATCAATCAGTCCTTCCCATTTATCTAGCAAATTATACTTACTGACTGATTACAATATATATAGTAACAGAAAAATTATTGATATTTGTGAAAGAATGTAAAATAGTCCCAAGGTCATATTATGAAACTAAAAATGCTTAAAGCATTTAAAACATATATCATGTCTTCAGATCTTTTAAAATACTTTGATTTTGTTTATTTGACTTAAGAAAAATATTTTTCTTTAAATTTTCAACTGACCTTCATACATTCTTCATATTTTTACTATCCATGGGTAATTAAAACAAACAAAAAAGTGCAGAAATTTCTAAATTTTCATTTTTAAATAGGATGAATTTCTAGATAATAGTAAATTGTACATAAAATATAAATCAGAAATATATACAGTTAACAGTTTGTCCAGCATGAGTTTCTATATTTAATATCAAGCATAAAAATTGATCTGTAGTTATAAAAATTATAATATGCTGTACATCATTTCCTTTCTTTAAACTGAACAGTAATTCAGTGTTGAAAGACCAAGGTGGCAGAGTTTTAAATATCTCTTAAATATGAAAATAGGCCAAATATTTTAAGAAATGAAGAAATAAAGTTTCCTGTCAGAAGAATATGAATTATTAACTTGAATCAGGGCGCTCTGAATGACAGCTAGAATTTGAAGCAGCTAAATTATATAAACTCACTATTCTCTCCTTTGCTACAAATTCTTGACTAATCCTTAATATCAAACATTGAATCATCAAGTGTACATGACATTAATATAATGTTATATGTCCAGGGTGGGTGAGAGGTATAACAATAGAGAGCTTAGATTTTATCAGACCAGCATAGGCCCAAGTTGATCTAAAGTCATGTAGAAGGCTGTGTTCCTTTAGCACCAATGTTCACTTTCTTTCTGGTTATTATACCTAGTATTGCTTTTTTATATATATTGCAGCATCCAGAAGTCAGAGATCATAATTTTTATGTAATTTTGTGTTTTGCATTATGTTCCAAACCATAGAAACATTGATATTCATTATAGACATTATATATCCTCATACCATTTTCACTTCATGGAGCATTAAGCCCACACATTAAGCAAAACTCACAAGGTTAATGATATTTTTTGTACAAAAATTAAAATTCACTTTTAGGCATTAGTAAAAGAATTTTTCTTGCAGAAGAAAACAGAGATACAGCCATGTAAAATGATAGAGCCCATCACTTTATTTACGTGATTGTGCACATAACTTTCAGTAGCAAAATGTAGCACAAGTAACTCTAAAATTTCTGTTGATCCTCATCCCCAGTTTTCTGTTTCTGAAAACTGAATGAATGCATTGTTAATGTTCTCCCACTCTTTTGGTTTATTTATTTTTATGGACTTTTGAAGCATCAAGCCCTGCATACTCTATGTCAAAGCTTCTGATCTTTATTGGTAATATTCTGGCCACACAAACAAATAATTTGTACTTTTAATTTATCAAATTACTTAAAGGAACATTGCTCTTATACTTTTGAAAAAAATTACAAATATTTGTGATTTGAATTTATTAATGGCTCTTGGTGTTATAGTTTTTATTTTCTATCAACTAAGACCTTAAGGTCAAGATAAGTTTCTCTGCTCAAATGTCTTCATGTATTAGAAACACTTTTTAGACTAGCCAGCAGAGAATAAAAAGCATATTCCTTGTTTGCATTTTCATGATTCTGACAAAAACACATGGAAGTTTTTGAATAGAGCTATGTCATGGATATTAAAATTGGCATCCTTAATGGGATTTCTTTTATTTGACAAAACACATTGTGTTTTAGGTTAATAATACATTTCAGCAATGTACATAATGCTCTTGGCAGATGTGTGCTCAGTTTCATCATTTTGATAGGCAGATCCAATTCTTCTCAACTTCATAATAACTAAATTCCTGCCAAAAGTCAATGCTCTGAATTGCTTTAAAATTCATTTTAATGTAAATTTGAACAGAAGAGTTTTTCTCTTGCTATCAGACTAAGTTGTCTCTGAAAAAAAAAAAAAAACTGACTGGCTTGGAGGAAGTTGATTTTAATAGAAAACTTACCATGAACAATGAATGAAATACAAGAATTTTCTAAAATTTTTGAACTGTTTGACTTTGAGGTGAAAAGTTAATAGATAATTGGTGTCAAGAGGTCTAAAATTGAATTTTTAGAGCAGTAGAAGTCATGATATCTGCCATCAAAATTTTTATGTTCATTTTTAGATATCTTGAGGTTTTTAAATTTTTTTTCCCATATGAAGTTGAGAATTTTTTCTTAAGAGTCTATTAAAAAATGTGTTGGGATTAAAGCTGGGACTGTGTTGGATCTTAGACTACTTTTGGTAGTATGACCATTTTACTACATTAATTCTATCAGTCCATGAGCATGAGGAGCCTTTAATCTTCTGAGAACTGCTTCAATTTCTTTTCTTTTCTTTTTTTTTTTTTTGTTTGTTTGTTTGTTTCACTTCAAATGACAAAATCTTTGAGGTCACTTTTTATCGTTTTGTGGATATTAATTAGATGTATAATAAATCCTGAAATATCAGAAGCAGCACACAGTCAAATCCTAGGCAGATATCTCAGGAAATTCTTGATCTTTGAATACAAGGATAAACAACTGAGGGTCAATCACACACACCTTTAATCCCAGCACAAGGAAAGCTGGGAGTGGTGGCCTATACCCTTAATCCCATAACTCTAGAGACAGAAATTCTGTTTCTGTGAGTTCAAGGCTACAAGCCTTTACTCCTAATCTGGATGGAATAGGGTATATAAGGGCTGTAGAAACCCAGCAGAAGCAGAAGCCACCAGAAGTTACCAGGAATGAGGCTGAGGAAGTTGCAAGACAGCTGAGTGAGAAGTGACTGTGGTGTTTCCTCTTTCTGATATATCAGCTGTATGCCAATATTTGGCTCTGAGTCTTATTTTATACAAATTGAATTTGTGCATATACACTTTTTCTTTCTTTCTTGCTTGCTTTTTTAGGTCTTTTTTATCCATGTATCTCCCTGCTCTATATTGAAATATTTATCAGAGTAGTCTTTCCAGTGCTTGGTTAGAATTATTTAAGATATTTTATATTATTGGAGGATATTGTGAGGATGGTGTTTCCCAGATTTCTTTTCAGTTTTTTGTCATTTATGTATAAGAGGGATACTGACTTTTTTTTTTTTTTTTTGTTACTGTCATACACAGCTTTTGTTGAAAGTGTTTATCGGGGACTGGGTGCAGTCTGCAGAGCTTGTCCCAGGGCACACTGGAGCAGGCACAGATAAACTCTATCTGTCACGGTCCCAGAAGTTGCTGCTGAGGGAGTTTGCATGGCTGCCACCCCGCTTCCAATTGGTCAAACAGAGAAATATTGAAGACTTGAAATTCAGTCCCCTGCACAGTGCAGAAGTAGTGATTGAGCAGACCTTTTCATCAGAGGTCACAGGACACACACAAGCTCAAGTGTCACACCTGACCAGGAGCCACCTAATTGTGAACCACTAAAGCCATGGGCAAACGCCAGTGCAAAAACTTACATAATAATACAAAGAACAACAAGGTAATTCCAGAAGAAACTGGTGACCCTACAAATACAAGACCTGAACTGAGCAATGAAGAGGAAACAGAAAGAAGCATCACCAAAAATTCCTTTTTGATGATCATCGAAGCTCTCAAAAAAGATATGAAAAATAGACTTAAAGAAATAGAGAATACAAACAAAAATTGGAAGAAATGAACAAATTTATGAAAGAAACATGCCAGGAACTAAAAGCCGAAATAGAAGCAATAAAAAAGGCACAAAATGAGGAAAGATTGAAATAGAAAATATGAAGAAAAAAGCTGGAACCAAGATACAAGCATAACAAACAAGTTCAAGAAATGGAAGATAGAAACTCTGAAGTGGAAGACTCAGTAGCTCAAATAGATATATCAGCCAAGAAAATAGTAAAACTAAAAAAGCCATAAGTCAAAATATTCAGGAAATTTGGGACACCATGAAAGGACCTAATTTGAGAATAATAGGAATAGAAGAAGGAGAAGAATACCAGCTCAAAGGCACAGATAATGTTTTCAATAAAATCATAGAAGAAAACTTTCCTAACCTGAAGAAGGAAATGCCTATAAAGATACAAGAAGCTCACAGAACACCAAATAGATATGACTCCCAAAAAGAGTCAGCATGCCACATTATAATCAAGCCACAAAACATAGAGAACAAAGAAAAAATTTTAAGAGCTGCAATAGAAAAGGGCCAACTCACATATAAAAGCAGACACATCAGAATAATGCCTGACTATTCAAAGGAAACGATGAAAGCTAGAACGTCTTGGTCAGAAGTTACAAAACCATAAAAGAGCATGGCTGCCAAACTAGAATACTATACCCTGCAAAATTATCAATCACCATAGATGGAGTAAAGAAGATATTTCATGACAAAGTCAGACTGAAACAATATCTATCTACCAATCCAGTACTACAGAGAGTATTAGATGGAAAACTCCAACCTAAGAACCCCAGATACAACCACGAAGTCACAAACAACCAATAATTCCACAGAAGAATACTCCAGAGAAAGGAAATACAAACAAGTTACCACTAAAAATGGCAGGAAATAACAATCAATGGTCACTAATTTCCCTTAATATCAATGGACTCAACTCTCCTATAAAATGCCACACACTAACAAGATGGATACAACAACAGAAGCCATCCTTCTGTTGCCTACAAGAAACACACCTCAACTGCAAAGACAGACACAGGCTTAGAATAAAGGGTTGGGAAAAGATTTTCCAGTTAAATGGTACTAAGAAACAAGCAGGGGTTGCAATCCTAATATCTAACAAAATAGACTTTAAGCTAAAAGCAATTAAAAGGGACCAAGATGGTCACTACTTATTCATCATAGAAAAAATTGGTCAACAGGAGATTTCAGTCTTGAATATTTATGCCCCTAATATAAGGGCACCTACCTATGTAAAAGAAACACTGCTAAAGCTCGAATCTCACATCAATTCTTGCACCCTAATAGTGGGAGACTTCAATACCCCACTTTCAACCCTGGATAGGTCAACCAGACAGAGACTCAACAGAAAAATAAGGAGTCTAAAGGAGGTTATGATGCAAATGGATTTAATAGATATCTATAGAAATTTCCACCCAAACACAAAGGAATATACATATTTCTCAGCTCCTCATGGAACTTTCTCCAAAACTGACCACATAATTGGTCATAAAGCAAATATCAACAGATACAAAAAAATGGAAATAATCCCATGTAACGTATCGGACCACCAGGGCCTAGAGTTAGAGTTCAACAACATCAAAACCCAAAGAAAGCCTACCAACTCATGGAAACAAAACATCACTCAGCTGAAGCATCTCTGGGTCAAGGAAGAAATTAAGAAAGAAATCCAAGTCTTCCTAGAATTTAATGAAAATGAATCCACAATTTATCTAACTTGTGAGACACATTGAAAACAGTCTTAAGAGGAAAATTCATAGTGCTAGATACCTATATGAAAAATCTAGGGTGAAGGGACCTTGAATAAGGATATGCAGGGATGGAAAAAAAATTCAGAGGGAAAGCTGCACACAAAGGAAATATATGTGTAACAATCTTATTTGCATTTTCACCCTTGATAAGTCATGCTTATGATTTTTATTTTCTTTATAGTGATTGTTAACTTCTCAGCATTTCAAATTCATTTTACTGTTTTTTTCGATAAATACAAAATAAAGAAAAAAAAGAAAATACAAAAAAAAGAAAAAGAAAGAAAAGTAATTCTCTTGTCTTTACTCTTTTCTCAAGTGGTAATAGAAGCAACACTCTCCTCCCCCAGTTTCTTCCTCTGATATAGGGTCTCAGGTAGTCCAGGCTGGCCCAAACTCACTATTTAGCCAAGGATGATCCTAACCTCATGATCCTCTGGCCTCCCTGTCCCAACTATTGGAATTATCAGTGTGTGCCTTGGTACACAGAAATTCTCACTTTTTTCTAGTCTTTATGAACTAAAATGTTTCCATTTTGTCCATAAAAAAAAGAAAAACCTAGAGAAATACAACACTAGAGACCTAACAGCTCAGCTTAAAGCCTTAGAACAATTAGAAGTGAACTCACCTAGAAGGAGTAGATGGCAGGAAATAATCAAACATAGAGCTGAAATCATACAATTGAAAGAAAAAGAACAATACAAAGAATCAATGAATGTAAGAATTGGTTCTTTGAGAAAGTTAACAAGATAGATAAGCCCTTAGCCAAACTAATCAAAAACCAGAGAGTGTTCAAATCAACAAAATCAGAAATGAAAGGGGGAAAGAAAAACAGACCCCCAGGAAATACAGAGAATTATCAGATCATATTTTGAAAATCTGTATTCCACAAAAATGGAAAACCAAGAAGAAATGGACAGCTTTCTGGAAAGGTACCGCCTACGAAAATTAAATGAAGATCAAATTAATTACCTAAGCAGGCCTATAACCATTAAGGAAATTAAAGCTGTCATTAAAAACATCCCCAAAAATAAAAGCCCTGGTCCAGATGGTTTCAGTGTGAAATTGTACCAGACATTCAAAGATGAATTACTACCATTACTCTTCAAATTATTTCACACAGTAGAAACGGAAGGAATATTGCCAAATTCCTTTTATGAGGCCACAATTAACCTAATACCTAAGCCACTCAAGGACACAACAAAGAAGGAGAATTACAGACCAATTTCCCTCATGAATATTGATGTGAAAATTCTCAACAAAATTTTGGCAAAGTGTATACAACAATGTATAAATATATCATCCACCACGACCAAGTAGGCTTCATCTCAGAAATGCAGGGCTGGTTAAACATAAGAAAAAGTGTAAATGTTATCCATCACATAAACAAACTAAAGGAACAAAACCACATGATCATATCCTTAGATGTGGAAATAGCCTTTGACAAAATCCAACACAGCTTTATGATTAAAGCCCTGGAGAGATGACGAATACAGGGAGAATATTTAAATATAAAAAGGGGATGTACAAGAAGCCCACAGCCAGTATCAAACTTAATGGAGTAAAACTCAAAGCAATCCCACTAAAATCAGGAACTAGACAAGGATTTCTTCTCTCCCCTTATCTATTCAATATAGTTCTTGAAGTTTTAGCTAAAGCAATAAAGGAATGAAAAGAGATTAAAAGGATACAAATTGGAAAAGAAGAAGTGAAATTGTCTCTATTTGTAGATGATATGATTGTATACATAAGAGACCCACAAAATTCTTCCAAGGAACTGCTACAGCTGATAAATAACTTCAGCAATGTAGCAGAATACAAGATTAACTCAAAGAAATCAGTAGCCCTTCTATACACTAACAGCAGAAGAGCTGAAAAAGAAATAAGGGAAACATTACCCTTTATAATAGCTACAAATAGCATTAAGTACTTTGGAGTAACTATAACCAAAGACCTATTTGACAAAAATTTTAAATCACTGAAGAAAGAAATTGAAGAGGATATCAGAAAATGGAAAGCTCTCCCATGTTCTTGGATAAGTAGGATCAACATAGTGAAAATGGCAATTCTACCAAAGGCAATCTACAACTTCAATGCACTTCCCATCAAAATCCCAACACAATATTTCTTGGACCTTGAAAGAAAAATACTCAATTTCATTTGGAATAACAGGAAAGACAATATTGTCAAAACAATTTTACTTAACAAAAGAACCTCAGGAGGTATCACCATTCCTGACTTCAAGCTATACTATAGAGCTACAGTAATAAAAACAGACTGGTACTGGCATAAAAACAGACTTGTGGATCAATGGAATAGAATTGAGGTTCCAGACATTAACCCAAAAACGTATGAACACCTGATCTTTGACAAAGAAGCCCAAAACATTCAATGGAAAAAAGATAGTATATTTAACAAATGGTGTTATCATAGCTGGATGGAAGTATGTAAAAAAAAATGTAAATAAATCCGAGTCTGTCACCCTGCACAAAACTCAAATCAAAGTGGATCAAAGACCTCAACATAAACCCAGCCACTTTGAACTTGATAGAAATTAAAGTAGGAAATACACTTCTAGAAATTGGCACAGGCGACCACTTCCTAAATATAACACCAGTGGCACAGACACTAAGACCAACAATCAATAGTTGGTATCTCCTGAAGCTAAGAAGCTTCTGTAAAGCCAAGGACACTGTCAATAGGACAAAATGACAGCCTACAGAATGGGAAAAGATTTTCACCAACCCTAAAAGTGATAGAGGATTGATCTCTAAGATATATATAGAACTCATGAATCTAGAGCCCAAAACCTTGAATAACCCAATCAAAAAATGGGTTTTAGATCTAAAAAGGGAATTCTCAGCAGAGGAATAACGAATGGTTGAAAGGCACCTGAAAAAGTGCTCATCATCTTTAGTCATCGGAAAAATGCAAATCAAAACAACTTTGAGATACCACCTAACACCTGTTAGATTGGCTAAGATTAAAGGCGCAGATGACAGCCTATGTTGGAGAGGATGTAGATCAAGGGGAACACTACTCCATTGTTGGTGGGAGTGTAAGCTTGTGCAGCCACTTTGGAATGCAATATGGCAGTTTCTCAGATAATTAAGAATCAATCTTGCCAAGGACTCAGCAATATCACTTCTGGGTGTATACCCAAAGATGCACAGTCACACTCCAAAGGCATTAGGTCAACTATGTTCATAGCAGCATTATTTTTAATTGCAAGACCCTGGAAACAACCTAAATGTCTCTCAACTGAAGAATGGAGTAACAAACTATGGTACATCTACACAATGGAATACTACTCAGCAGTAAGAAAAAATGGTATCCTAAAATTTGCAGGCAAATGGATGGATTTGTAGAATATTCTCCTGAGCGAGGTATCACAAATTCAGAAAGATAAGCAGGGGATGTACTCACTCATTAGTGTTTTCTAAACAAACTAACAAGAAAAAAGCCAAGCATGCCCAAGCTTCAAACCACAACCACTAAACAGATTGGGATCAGAAACACCCTGAACTGACCCTTCGGATCCCACTCCACCTATAGGAACAACTGGACAAAACTGGATTTGCCAGGAGTGGCGACTTAACTAAGCATTATTGGATCAGTGAGACCATGGGACTGTCTGCAACCTGCCCAGGGAGGAGATGGAGATTTATTAAAAAAAAAAAAGTGTTTATCAGCAGTTGGACTTCCATGAAGAAATCTTTATGAATACTTAGATTTTCTATTATGTCATCTGTTAGTTATGGTACTTTGACCTCTTCCTTTCCAATTTGTATCCACCTAATCTCCTTCAGTTCTCTTATTGCTTTAGCTAAAACTTTAAGTATTATAATGAATAGTTAGGGAGAGTGGACTATCTAATCTTGTTTTTTGTTTAAGGAGAACTGTTTTAATTATAGCTCTTCATCTACTTTGATGTTGACTATAGGCTTGCTGTAAATTGCTTTTATTAGATTTAGTATGTCACTTGTATCTCTAGTTACTCTAGAACTTTTATTATGAAGAGATATTGGGTTTTTCTCAAGTTCTTTCTGCACCTAATGAGATGACAATATATTTTGTTTGGTTTTCTTTCACTTATATGGTAGATTACATTTACTGAAAATCTGTGTTTGGCCATTCCTGCATCTCTAGGATGAAGCCTTCTTGATCATAATAAATGATATTTGGTGGGTTATTGAATTATGTTTGCAAGTCTTTCATTAACTATTTTTTCATCTATGTTTATAAGGAAAATTGGAGCATAATTTTATCATATTGTAAAGTCTTTATGTGGTCTGGGCATCAGAATAACTGTGACCTCCTAAAATTAATCGGGCAATGTCTCTTCTGCTTCTGTTTTGTAGAATGTTTGGAGGTTAATTGGTGTTAACTGTTTTTTGAAAGTAGGGTAGAAATACATGCTACAAATATTCAGCTTTGGGCATTTTTATTTGGTTGGGAGACTTGATGACTGGTTCTGTTTCACATGGATTTACAAGTTTATTTAAATTGTTTATCTGATTTTTATCTATCTTTGGCAATTAATACATATCAAAATAATTATTCATTTCTTTTAGATTTTTATGTTTATTGAAGTATGGGTTTTTAAAGTATGTTCTTATGATTTTCTGGATTTCCTGTATGTCTTTTGTTCTGTCTACCATTTTGTTTCTGTTTTTGTCAATCTGAATATTCTCTAGCCATTTTTAACTAGTTTGGATCAGGATTTATTACTTTTGTTGTTTTTTTTTTTCTAAGAACTATCAATAATTCTTTGTATTATTGCCTTTGTTTTTATTTTATTGATTTCAACATTCACTTTGAATATTTCTTGCCTTAGATTTTTGTTTGAGATCTCTTCATTGTGTGTGTCTGTGTATGTATATATGTGTATGTGTATACATTTTGTGCTATGAAATTTTTTTTACTACTGCTTTCATCGTGTTCCATAAGTTTGGGAATGATTATATATTCATTTCATTGAATTATAAATAGATTTGATATATTTATTTATTTCTGTCTCTATCCATATTTATTTGTACTGAAAGAGTTGTTTATTTTCATGAGTTTGTAAGATTTCTTTTTTTTTTCTGTTGTTGATATACCACCTTAATCTGCAATGGTCTGATAGAATGCAAGGTACTATTTCTACTTTCTTATAAGTTTAATATTTTGAACATAATATGATGAGGGGAATTTTCTTTTCTGAATCAATCTATTTGGTGCTCTGAATGCTACTTGTAGCTTTATAAGCATCTCCTTTTTTATGTTAGGAAAATTATCTCCTAACTTAATAATTTTCTAAATTATTTATATGGGACCCGTTTCCTTCTTATTATTTTTAGGTTTGTCCTTTTTGTAGTGTCCCAGGTATCCCAGGTGCTTTATGTCAGAAAATGTTAATTCTAGTATTACAAGCAAGGCCTAAACATTAGAAAAAGGAGAGAATATGACAAAATGCTTCAAAATACATGCCTGAGGTAGATGGAGATAACTTTTATGTTCGTGTGAGGTAGGTTCTACATCCAGCCTTCAGTCTTTAATCTTCAGATTTGTATTTTTCCAGTCTTTTCCATAGATCTTTGATTTGATCATTCTTTTGGTGAGAATTTCTTTCATGTTTCAATAAGTTGCTGTTTGCTGAAATTTCTTCTCTAACTCCTTTTCAGCCATGCTCAGCTGCTCCTGTACTTTGAGGAGGTCATGTTTGGCTACTGCTAGGTTATCCTCCAAAGACTTTTGGTTTTATGTCTTGTCATTAAGTGTCTTCTGAAACTCACTCCTAAGAGCTGCAACTGTGCTTTCTAAGTCATCCAAGTCATTGGCCTTTATAGAATCCTGTTGATTTCCTTGATCAAGCTGTAAATCTTGAAGTGTTCTTTCCAATTTTGACTTCTCATCCAAAGCATTTGTATTTCAATGATCTTCAGTCTTGACTTTAATCTCTTGTTCTTCTTTGGAAGTCGTAAAATTTCCTTGCTTAGCAGTTCTGTTGTTCCACCTTCATTAACTGGAACATGTTTAGGTTTTGTGCTATCTATGGTGGACTTTTTATTTGAAGATGTAAATTCTGCCTTTTCAAATTCAGCAATTTGTTCTAATAATTCTTTTTTCAAGTTTAGAAATATCGGTCTGTAGCTTTAGGTACCACTTCTCAGCTTGTGAGAAGAGCTGCCGCAGGAGTAGCACATTGGTGTAGGCTGCATTGATGAGCTCAGACTCCACTTCACTGTGTACCACAGCCTGTAGCCCATTCCGGACTTCTGTGTCCTCATTCATGGTGAACGTCTCCTCTACCAGCTTGCTCTACTTTAGGTCTTGAAAGCAGGAATCTACCGTTTTAAGTCTCAAGCCTCTTTCTGAACTAGCAAAACACATGTAATTAATAACCTCAGTGATGAGTGGGGGGAGGACGTTAGGAATTCATCATTGGACCCACTGGTGATCTGGGTAAGAGAAAGGGAGGCTTCAACTGATGGTCTGTTGCAGTTCTCAGAAAAAGAATGAGCGAGTAGGTCTAATGGAAAAGAGAGAAAAAAGAAGGACCCTCAGGAGTCTACCTGTTTTACTGGAAGGTGTGGCCTGTGGTTGAGCAGGAGGTGCCCATGAAATCTGAGGCTTTGAAACAGCAACAAGTGGGTTAAAGGTATAAGAGAAAAGGGCTTGTGGAGTACACAGGGTATGTGAGCATTGGTGATGAAGGCTGTGGCAAGTAATTTGTTGCAGTACTAGGGTCAAGACTGTGGGGCTGCGTCTCAAACTGTGTACATAAAACACCAAAGATGTTTCACACCAGTTAACCTGCATATCAGATATTTACATTGCCATCCACAAGAGTAGTAAAATTACAGTTATGAGGTACCAATAAAGTAATTTTATTATGGGGTCACAGCAACATAAAATTGTATTAAACATCTGAAGTTTCAGGAAGGTTGAGATCCACTGATATAGGAAAATAGAGAAAAGGTTTGCGGGTGGCCAAACTGGTTTTTATGGTAGGCATGACTTCTTTTTTTATAATATTATATTTTTATGTTTTTACATTTTTTATTATAAATAAAGAAGTCACATTTTATATCATTATTCAAGGTCCCTTATTTCTATTATTTAAAAGTTTTACTTAGAATATGTTTTATTCATTAAAAAATAGCATAATAATAATTTGCCAGTGTAGATAATTATGATCAAATACCTGTGACACTGAAAAAAGGCAAGGTATATAACATAGTATCTTATACCTGTTTTCTTTTTTTTTCTTTATTGTTTTTTAAAAATCAATATCAAACTTTATATAAAAAAGCAAAACATCTGGAATAAATAGCTAAAAAAATCATACAGTAATAAAACTTCTCTTTTCTCTAAAATACATGAACCATAAAAAATAGAATCTAAAGCTTCTCAAGCCAGGTTAGGCTCAGCTACAGATGAAGAAAGCACAGTATGTCATAGGTAATGCCCATGATTGCACTATGGCCACCACAAATTTCTGATAAGCAATTTCTGCTATAGTCAAATCAGAAGAGACAGAAGCATATTTTTGTTTATTAGGTTCTCTCTCTCTCTCTCTCTCTCTCTGTGTCTGTGTGTGTGTGTGTGTGTGTGTGTGTGTGTGTGTGTTTTAAATCACTTTATTCACCCATCATCTTTCAATGAAATAGGAATTTTTTGCTTACAGTGCACTAATGAGTGAGTACATCCCCTGATTATCCTTCGGAGTGTGTGATGCATCACTCAGGATATTCTCCAAATCTATCCATTTGCCTGCAAATTTTAGAATATCATTTTTTCTTACTGGTGAGTAGTACTCTATTGTGCATATGTACCAGAGTTTGCTAATCCATTCTTCACTTGAAGGGCATCTAGGTTATTTCCAGATTCTTGATATTATGAACAATGCCTGGATGAACATAGTTGAGCCAATGTTTTTTGGGTACAAATGTCTGTCTTTAGGGTATATGCCTAAAAGTAGTATTGCTGGATCCTTGGAGAGAATGATTTCCAGTTTTCTGAGAAACCTCCATTCCAGAGTGGCTGAACAAGTTCACACTCCCATCAACAATGGAGGAGTGTTCCCCTCATTCCACATACTCTCCAGCATAGACTGTCATCTATGTTATTGATTGTAGCCATTCTGACAGGTACAAGGTGGTATCTCAAACTTGTTTTGATTTGCATTTCTCTGATGGCTAAAGATGATGAGCATTTTTCAAGTGCCTTTCAGCCATTTGTAATTATGCTGAGAATTCCCATTTTAGTTCTGACCCCCAGTTTTTAGTTGGGTTATTGGGTTTGGAGCTCTAGTTTCTTGAATTCTCTATATATTTTAGAGATCAGTCCTCTGTCACTTGTAGGGTTGGTGAAAATCTTTTCTCATTCTGTAGGATATTTTGTTTTAATGACTGGATCTTTGGCCTTACAGATAATGTTTATACTACCACAAGGAAGTTTGCTTAACTATGTTTATAGCATCTTTATTAATGATAGCCATAAGCTCACTAAACAATATTTAATATATGTATATATATAATTTTGTTAGCTTCATTCAAATATAAAAATAGATGATTTCAAAAAATTGTAAATTATTATCTTTGTTAATGAGACCCAAATGCAGAAACACTAAACTCATTTATTTTCTCACGACTGTAAGGTATAGATATATATTTATATAGAGAAGTATATAAATATCTCTATAATAAATGTAATGCAGTTAATGTCCTTAAACACTATAATGGAGAGAAAAGACATATAAAATAAATGCCAATAAAATAAGAAAATAGAAAAAGGACGGTTGCCCTATGTAAATAGAAAGATTCTAGTGGGGGCATCAGGCAGGGAAGTTGGATTCTATCTCAAAGCAGGTGTTCCTGGGCCATATGAGAAAGTTATCTGCCTAGGAATCTTGTAGCACGTCAACAAAGGGTTTCTTTACAGTTCCTGCTTCAAATTCCTTCCTTGAGTTTAGTGCTGGATTATGAATTGAAAGTAATCTTTTCCTTCTCACGATGTTTGTGGTCAGTGTGTTATTATAGCAACAAATGGAAGTTTAACAGTATCTCATGCTGTCACTTAGGAATTTAAGTCAGAGAGATTTCTATGAGTTTGAGAGTAATGAATTGCAATTCAGTTTTGGTCACAGAGTGAAATCTTCATCATAAATCTAAAAGGAGTCAGATAATGAAAAAGAAGAACGATATTGAAGAGAAGGTAAAAGTTCATGAAGGAAAAATCGTGTTTTTGTGAGCATGAATTTTTCCCTCATAATTTCTTTCTCTGTGGGTTGATGTTACAAGTTAGAATACACACTGATATAGATTATGCTGATCATTTATAAAGAAGGAGAAGGATTATACAGTGCTCTATAGTCATAGACCACGGCAGAAGTTGAGATTTAAACAGATCTTGATTACTCAAAGCTTGAAATGTTGTCCGGAAGTTATGTAATAAGAGAACAAGGCTTGAACAAGTGAATCTCCTGAGAGGAGAAGTTTAAAACTGGGCAGTGCAGGAAGAGAAAATATCAATAGCTCTTAGCTATAGCAATTTGAAAGGTGAACAAATCAAATGCAAGATCCACCCTTGCCAGAAGAAATTGACCAGATGAACCAGAAAATTAAAAAAATATAAACAGATTCTGAGCAACAACAACAATAATAATAATTAATAATAATAATAATAATAATAATAATAATATAGATCAATAATTCACAGAAACATAAATTTAAGATTTGAAGGGCACTGAAACTACAGAAAAGAACAATCTTGAGAACAATATTAAGATACTGCAATGACTCTAGTATCCTCTGCCAAACAGTAAAAGGCCATATAAAGAAGAGAGTCAGGCCCAGGACCAAGAGCTCTCTGCAGAGTCCCAGCACACTCTGGAGCAGGGGCAGGTAAACTCTGCCCCTGACCACACCCACAGCTCCTGCTGAGGGAATTTGCACGACTCCCCACCACGACATCTAACTGAGCAAACCAACAACTGCAGGGGTCTCTGAAAGACAGAATCAGACCCTGACCAGAGAGGTCACAGGAGGCACACAAGCCCGAGTGCCACAACTGACCAGGACCCATCTAATTGTGAACCACTGAAGCCATGGGCAAATGTCAGTGCAAAAAATTACATAATAATACAAAAGACAACATGGTAACTCCAGAAGAGAGTGGCGATCTTACAAATACAAGACCTGAACTGAGCAATGAAGAGGAAACAGAAGGAAGCAACACCAAAAATTCCTTTTTGATGATCATCGAAGCTCTAAAAGAAGATATAAAAAAAAGCCTTAAAGAAATAGAAGAAAATACAAACAAAAAATTGGAAGAGATGAACTAATCTATGAAAGAAACATGCCAGGAAATAAAGCTGAAATAGAAGCTGAAATAGAATCAATAAAAAAGGCACAAAATGAGGCAAAGCTGGAAATAGAAAACCTGAAGAAAAAAGCTGGAACCACAGATACAAGCATAACAAACAGAGTTCAAGAGATGGAAGATAGAATCTCTGAAGTGGAAGACTCAGTAGCTCCAATAGATATATCAGTCAAAGAAAATAGTAAAACTAAAAAAGCCAAAACTCAAAATGTTCAGGAAATCTGGGACACCATGAAAAGACCTAATTTGAGAATAATAGGAATAGAAGAAGGAGAAGAATACCAGCTCAAAGGCACAGATAATGTTTTCAATAAAATCATTGAAGAAAACTTTCCTAATCTGAAGAAGGAAATGCCTATAAAGATACAAGAAGCTTACAGAACACCAAATAGATATGATCCTCCAAAAAAAGTCAGCATGCCACATTATAATCAAGCCACAAAACATACAGAACAAAGAAAAAATTTTAAGAGCTGCAAAAGAAAAGGGCCAACTCACGTATAAAGGCAGACCCACCAGAATAATGCCTGACTATTCAATGGAAACGATGAAAGCTAGAAGGGCTTGGTCAGAAGTTATACAGACACTAAAACAGCATGGATGCCAAACTAGAATACTATACCCTACAAAATTATCAATCACCATAGATGGAGTAAACAAGGTATTTCAGACCAAAGTCAGACTGAAAGAATATCTATCTACCAATCCAGCACTACAGAGAGTATTAGAGGGAAAACTACAACCTAAGGACCCCAGATACATCCATGAAATCACAAACAATCAATAAGTCCAAAGAAGAATACCCAGGAGAAAGGAAATACAAACAAGATACCACCAAAAATGGCAGGAAATATGAATCAATGGTCACTAATCTCCCTTAATAACAATGGACTCAACTCTCCTATAAAACGTCACACACTAACAAGATGGTTACAACAACAGAAGCCATCTTTCTGTTGCCTACAAGAAACACACCTCAACTGCAAAGACAGACACAGGCTTAGAATAAAGGGTTGGGAAAAGATTTTCCAGTCAAACTGTACTAAGAAATAAGCAGGGGTTGCAATCCTAATATCTAACAAAGTAGACTTTAAGCTAAAAGCAATAAAAAGGGACCAAGAGGGTCACTACTTATTCATCACAGGAAAAATTGGTCAAGAGGAGATTTCAATCTTAAATATTTATGCCCCTAATGTAGGGGCACCTACATATGTAAAAGAAATACTGCTAAAGCTCGAATCCCACATCAATTCTTACACCCTAATAGTGGGAGACTTCAATACCCCACTTTCAACCCTGTATAGATCAACCAGACAGAGCCTCAACAGAGAAATAAGGAGTCTAAATGAGGTTATGATGCAAATGGATGTCATAGATATCTACAGAACCTTCCACTCAAAGGCAAAGGAATACACGTATTTCTCAGCTCCTCATGGAACTTTCTCCAAAAAACTTCTGTCCAGTATGTGTAACAGCTAGTGGAATCTGCAGATGCAAAGTCTATTCTAGTTACAGAAGCATAGCACAGATTTAACACTAAACAAATGAAACTAACTTACATTTAAAATGCTGAAGAAAAGCAGAGAGATTGATCAAATATGTGATTAACTTCAGTTTATGTCCATTAAAATGACTACAATTTCATGTTTACCAAACTTTGAGCAATAAAGACAAGGCAAAGAGGTCAAAAAAAAAAAAAAAAAGAAAAAGAAAAAGAAAAAAGAAAAACTGACACAGAGTGATTCGAACTGGGCCAGAATTTGTTACTTATTGTATCTCTGCTGTATGCCCCAAAGTTGCCAACCTCGGGAGCACAGTGCTGTAAAATGACCGGGAACATCAGGGTTCTGGGCTACATAAGCAAAAATGGATTTTTATAAAGAACGTGTTATTGAGGACAAATGATTGCTTTGTGGACCAGAACAGGGTGAATCAAAATTGGCTTAAATTCCGAGGCTGATGCTGAAAGTCCAAGAATCCAGTTGTTCAGTCAACGAGGCTGGATGTCACAGCTGGTCTTCAGCGGCCTGTGCCCTGGAACTCGGAAGAGGGAGACCCCAATGACAGTGAAGCCAGAATGAACAGCAAGCAAAGACTACAAGCTCCTCTATCCTTCTCCTCTAGGGCAGCCATGAGGCAGTGGGGCCCACATTTAAGGGGGTGCTCCCTATCTCAAATGACCCAGCTGCCTAAAAATCCCCACAAGTGTGCCTAGTGAATTAAGTTTTTAGTTCATTTCAGATGGAGTTGATAACCAAGACTAGCTATCAGTAGGGCCACAGCTCAGTACCTGTGTCTATGTGGACAAGTGGTTTCCCTGCAGAAAGACTCCCTTAGCCCTGTCAGTCACCACAACTTCTCAGGCAGTATTTATCTCTCCACCATTGTTCCCACCTAGTCTTGGGATATATATGTATATACATAGGTATGTGTGTGTGTGTGTGTGTGTGTGTGTGTGTGTGTAGTGAGATTATGTGTTACATTTTAAATGATTGTCCCACCTACAGGTTTAATAAAAAGCTGATTGGCTGATGGCAGACAGGAAGTGTAGGCAGGGCTACCAGACTGGGAAAATCTCAGAGCAGAGCAGATAGACACCACAGAGTCAAGGGAGCTTCCAGGACATGAAAGGAAAGAAGCTGAAATGCTGCTCAGAGAAAAGGTACCAAGCTGCATGGCTGAACAAGATGGGTTGAGTTCAGATGAAGGAGTTAGCAAGTTATATATCTGGGCTCTAGGTCAATCAGTAGAAAATTAATGTAAGCATCTGTGTGTCTCTGTGGGATTGCGGGACTGCCTGTCAATGGGTCAGAACCTTAGGACAAGACCAGAAAGTCTGGGCCAGAAATGAAATACAACATATATGTATATACATGTATGTTCATGCATATATATATATATAAACATATATATATATATGGTCCATATATGGACATATATATATATATATATATATCCATGCATGCATCTATATATACAAATTTTCCCTCTTAACACTTTTTGTTTATGCCATATATTTGGGGCTGTTATGTGACCATTCCTATTTCGTTTAATAATTTTTTTTTAAAAAAAAATCTGTTTTTCATTAAAAAGTATTGTGAGGCCTCCATGTATTTGTCTAAAGCTTCCTTTATTGACTTCTAGCTATATTTCATTGTGGACAGAAAAGATAACTGCTATTATTATATAAAAGTTTACTGTTTTACCACATAATAAAAGAAATACTCAGAAAAAAAAAAAAAAAAAAAAAAGAGTATTTCTGATCCCAAGCTGTTTGGTGGTTGTGGTTTGCGGCTTGGGCATGTTTGGCTTTTTTTTTCTTGTTTGTTTGTTTAGAGACCACTAGTGAGTGAGTACATCCCCTGCTTATCTCTCTGAGTTTGTGAGACTTCGCTCAGGAGGATATTCTCCAGATCCATCCATTTGCCTGTGAATTTTAGGATATCATTTTTTCTTACTGCTGCATAGTATTCCATTGTGTAGATGTACCACAGTTTGTTAATCCATTCTT
>PVIH01018799.1:0-37342 GCA_004025045.1 Sigmodon hispidus
TATGCCCCACATTCATGAATAAAGAACTTAATGTACCTTTGCCAGATGTCCGGAAATTGAGTGATAACAAGGACCAGTATTTTTCAAACACAACCAAGCTGCTTAAGAGACTCACATCACACTCTTCAAATCTAAAAGCATTTGTCAATAAATTAGCCATGAACTAAACGGGGGGGGGGGGGGGGGGGGTAGAGGTATAGCTTGGTGCTAAGACTGCTCAGCAGGTTTGAGGCTCTGGGTTCCATCCCTGACATCTCTTCTATCCCCATAAAACCATTATTTAAATTTTTTTTAAACTTTATTTATTTACTTATTTGCCTTGGTGTTTGCCTGGAACTGGAACTACAGACAGTTGTTAGCTGCCATGTGGGTGCTGGAAATCGAACCCGGGTCCTCTGGAAGAGCAGTTGGTGCTCTTAACTGCAGAGCCATCTCTCCAGCCCCCATTATTTAAATTTTTAATTAAAAAAACAAAGCAGGCATGGTAGCACATGTCTGTAATCCCAGGCAAGAGGACCAGGAGTTCAAGGTCATCCTTGCTTACATAGTTTGAGGCCAGCCAAGGCTACCTATGATCCTGTTTTAAAAAAGAAAAATAAGCCAGGCGTGGTGGTATACACCTTTAGTACTAGCAGAGGCAGGTGGATTTCTGTTGAGTTTGAGGCAAGCCTGCTCTACAGAGTGAGTTCCATGACAATAACTGTTAGAGAAACCCTGTTTCCAAAAACCTAAAAAAAAAAAAGAAAAAAGAAAAAGAAAACAGTCTCTGAAATAACCACTGGGCTAAAATACATTTAAAAAAAAAAAAAAAAAAAAACTGGGCTGATACTGCTCAGCATTTGATACTAAATTTAATACCACTAAAAAAAAACACAGGAAGGACTTTGGTAGAGCAGGGCAGCAGGTAAAGGCGCCTACCACCAAACCTACACCTAAAGTTATCCCCAGAAACTACACAGTGAAAGAAGAAATTGACTCTTCTCACCTCCACATGCACATTATGATGTGCAACATTTATTTTCATGTGCAAAGTAAATAAATGTAATAAAAAATAAATCACTGTGAAATACTGAAATAGAATGTCAAAACAATGCAGTCAAATCAGAAACCAAAGTAAAATAAATATATAGTCTAAGTGAATTCACTAGAGCTGGAGACAGTTCAGCATGAATCACTCACTCTTCCAGATCACCCAAGTTCCATTCCCAAGCACCCCAACAGTTGGCCACAACCACTTGCAACTCCAACTCTGGAGTATCTGATGTCTCTGATCTGTGCTGACAACACTCTCACATGCATACTTGCACACACATACATATTAAAAATTATTTTAAAACATTCAAAAATGTATTGACTAAAATGCCAGGTTTTTAGTTGAAGAGTAACTGGACTGGGGACATAGCCTAGATTTTATAGTACCCACCTAGCACACACACATGAAGACCAGGGTTGAATTCCTAGCACAGCAGGGATCTAGGTGTAGTGCAAAGGCCTGTAATCCAGCATTCTCTGAAGGCAGGATGAGAAGTTCAAAGTTATCCTAGGCTTTTTTAGTTTCAGACAACCTGGGCTATAAGACCTTACTTAGGTTAGGAGGAGAAAGAAAAACAACAAAAACCCCACATCATTTTCTTAAGACTTAAGATAGAAACATAGGAGTAAAGCCTAGGCTACAATAAAACCCTGTCTCAAAAACATCCAAGAAACTGGCGGGAAAGCACAGCAATTAACAACACTGGCACCCACATGACAGCTCAAATGCCCTCTCCTGGCCTCTTTGGTCATCAGACACAAGCACAATGCACACAAACACATGCAGGCAAAACATGTACATGTAAAATAATAAACAAGATGGGACAAGCTGGGCACAGTGGCTAAGGCTGGCCCATGCCATCACTTGATAGGAAGAGATACAAATCGACTTTGGGGCGAGCCTGGTCTGCATAGCCAGTTCCAGATCAGCCAGGGCCACATAGTGAAACCCTGTCTCAAAACAACAATGGGGATATAGTTCAGTAGTACAGCACTTAACTAGCATGCATGAAATTAAGTTTAATTTCCAATAAAACACACACACACACACACACACACACACACACACACACACGCTCGTAAGCTAAAAAATAGAATTCAAATATTTAAAAAGATTAAAGAAAAGCACAAACAGCTACAAAAATAGTAACAACAAAACAGGTCCAGGAAGGTAGCTCAATCAGTGAAGTGTTCAAATCTCTAACATACATGTAAAAAGCTGGGTGTTGATGTTCTTGCCCATAATTTCAGAACTAGAGGCAGAAACAGGCAGATGCCCAGAGCTCACTGGCCAACTCAGCACCCTACCTAGCCAAAACATGAACTTCTACTTCCTCACAGACCCCATCTCAGGGCAATAACAGGGAAAATAACAAAGAAGGACATCTGACATTCTGCTCTGGCTTCCAAAAGCACTCAGAGGGGCACACACACATGCATGCTCACTCACATACATACAGCAAACAAGGTTGTTGCAGGAACTGTAGGAGTTTGAAATTGCAGCACTGTGGCGGAGGTAGGCCCAGATAGAATCCAGGGGCTCACTGGCTGGCCATCATAATCTACTTATGATAAAAAGGTCAGCTCACAAGAAACAAGGTGGGGACTTGCAAGATGGCTCAATGGTAAAGTGCTTGCTATGCAAGTCTTACTTACAACCAGAGTTCAATCTTCAGAACCCACAGTGGAAAGACAGAACCAACTCAACAAAGGTCTAAACTTCAATGCAGAACACAAATACTAAGTAAAAGCAATCTACAAATCTCACATTAGGAAATTTTATGCAGTTGTTCAGGAGAATTAAACAAATCTACATATATTGGTATTGAAACACAGGCAAGATATAGCAAATAGAAAAAAAAAAAAAAAATCCCAAGCTCTTCCCCTTCATATAAAAGTAAAAAAAAAAAAAGGGTGGGGGGGTTGTGTGTGGAAAAACTCATTTTTAAAAAATTTATTTTTATTTCTTATGCACATTGGTATTTTGCCTACACATGTGTGTGAAGGTGTCAGATCTTGGAGTTAGCCGCCATGTGGATGCTGGGAATTGAACCCAGGCCCATGAAAGAACATTCAGTGCTCTTAATCACTCTCCATCTCTCCAACCCTGAAAACTAAATTTTCTTTAGGAAACAGATTGGTGATGACATTTCAATCACAAATTTCAATTTACAAATGAAATCACAGGCAAGCTGAATGGAATTTAACAGTGACCACCCAGAATCTCACAACATTTTATCTCCCTGTGATTGGTTTCTGAATGCGGTTCAAATAGCAGGTGCCAATGTCCTTTGTCCCCCAAACAATTCTGCATCCTACTAGCTAAAGGTAAGGGGAAAGTGTACTACATTCAAGAAAATACATAAATCTCCAATAGATCATTACATTTGACAAAATTTGTTCATCTCTATGATCTCAACTCCTTCAACAAGACCATCAAACCATCCCACCTCACACCATCCCAGCAGATCTCTACTCCCACTGCTCTAAACGCAGACACCATTCTGGACATTTTCACAGCACACAAATGAAATCATCTAGTATATACTTTCTTCAGTGATGCTTTCCCAATCAAATTATGAAGGTTTAAAAAAAAAAAAAAAAAAAAAACAATGGTTTTATGATGTAGCTCTGGCTGGTCTAGAAATCTCTATGTATACCAGGCTAGCCTCAAAATGCCAACTGCTGGAACCAAAGTCATATGCTACCACACTCAGCACCATCCATGTCTTGTATGCCCCTAGTCGTATTCCACAGTGTAGACATATCACTTTGTTTATCTATTCTCCTACTGATGGACACCTGGGTTGTTTCCAGTTTAGAGCTATTATGAATAAAACTACTATGCACATTCTTGTACAAGTGTTTTTGTGGACATGTTTTCATTTCTCTTGGGTAAACACATAGGAGAACTGCTGGGCTGGGATGTAAGTGTATATTTGCTTTTATAAGAAGCTGCCAGACTTCTACCCAAAATAGATACATCAACTATCACATGAGCACTAACAGAGATAATAGTGATTGCCCAGAGAAGCTGATGGTAGCAATGGATCAGATTATGGATATTTATTTGTTAAATTGCAAACAAGTGTGTTGTTTCTGTTACATGAGAGTAGGAAACCCAAGAATCTACATGCCATTCAGACCAATTCAAGAATTTTTTTCTTTGCCTTCTCTTAAGACAGGGTTAACTTTTAACTTCAAAATCAGTGTGAAATTTAGTGAAACACATGGTAATCTGGCTGACTGAATTATACCTTTTACATAATTCAGCATAAAGCTAAAGTGACTTAACTCAATACTCTCAATTTTACTTCAAGGACTAAATTAAATGAGTCACAAGCTAAAACTTTGCTCATCCCCAAAATCACACTACAGGGTTACAAATGCAGGTGTAAATCCTGCATTATGGAACATACACACGCCAAGTTCAGATAGTTCTAGAAATAAGCATTATTTTCACTTAGAGTACATCACAGGCTTGCAGCAGATCTGACATGCAAAAAAAGTCATACAAACAGGAAGAGCTAATATGCAGAGAATGTACAGAATGGGGAAAGGAATAAACTGGCCATTCCAGACCAAGGAGGCCTCGAGAATAGTGCAGACTACCACAAAGAGGTAAGTGTGAGACCACATGAAAATCTCTGCTAGGCAGCAAGTTTATGATAACATAAAAAAGCCCATGACTAGACAGATATGCTGACCACTGATCCTCATGCAAAGACACCTGGCTACTGGGATATACCTCACAAGGAAGCAAAATCAACTACATGGGTGATTTCTTAAAAGGGTGGACATACTCATTTTTGTCTGTAGTCTAGCTCCTTGGAAGCTAAGGCAGCAGGATTGCCTCAAGTTCAAGTCTCCATAGTGAAACTGTCTTTAAAAAGTAGGGTGAGGGGATAACCGGATGGCTTAGTGAGTAAAAAATCTGCTACCAAGCATGACAACTTGCATTTGATACCTAGGACTTACATTTAAAAAGATAAGTCATTCTCCATAAACATGAAATGACAAAATCAGCTATCTCTATTTTAAGTATTATAGGCTTTAAACTTTCTTTTAACATATAGAAAAAAGATTATTAGAATCTTAACAGCATTACATAAAATGGTTAGAGACCAGTATTTCTACTTAAACAATACAAATATCAGAAAACAATAAATTTATCTTTCAAGAGTAAATGTTTTGAGGGCTGGAGAGATGGCTCAGCAGTTAAGAGCACTGGATGTTCTTCCAGAGGACCTAGGTTTGAATCTCAACAGTATCATGGCAACTCACAACTATCTGTAACTCCATTTCCAGGGGATTGAACACCCTTCTCTAACCTCTAAGAGTACCAAGCACATATGGGGTGCACAGACATGCATGCAGGTCTCTCTCTCTCTTCTCCCCCTCCCTCTCTCTAAAATCTAAAAAAAAAAAAAAAAAAAAAAAAAATTAAAATAGTAAACATTTTTAAAATGTTTAAAACTTTTTTCTTTTTACAATCAGTGTTTAAATAACCAGTCCTTAATCAAGTGTAATGGTAAACAATCTCGAAATTATTACTGTAAGTAGACCTTTGTTTTTCTAAGACATCGTCTCACTATGGTGCCTTGGCTGTCCTTGAACTAGTAATCATCCAGCCTCTGCCATGGTAATTCCATCGTCAATCTCCAAATGATGGAATTACAAGTGTGGGCTGCCATGTTGACCTATAAACTAGCCTAAAAAATAAAACAAAAGCCACTTATTAGTACAAGTTTAATTTTTATAAAAAATTTTCAGAAATCTACTTTGTAGGGAGGGGAAAAAGCAAACCAACCTTTTGGGAATCAGATTCTTTACACATTAAAATACATTATAATAGTTCCCGGGACCTCCTTCCCTCCCATCCACAAGTCTATTTCCTGGACAGTTTAGGAGTGATGTCTTACTCCTGCTGGGTGACAGTTGAGTACGTGCCTGACTTAAGGCTGCCCCTCCCCCACTCTCCTGCATTTATAACCTACACACAAGGTAAGGTAAAGCTTGTGATTTTTCAAAAGTACCTATATCTGTAAAGTCTCACAAATGTCCTACTTACTAGAAAAGACCACCACCTTATAAAGCTACGTAACACTAGAATGATAAACACACTTGCCTTCTCTACAGCTAGACAACTAACATTAGATGGAATCTATTCTGAGCAGAGAGCATTTGCTAAGGTGTGACCCAGAATGAAAGCAAGAAGTTGCCAAAATAGCATTTTGTGGATCTACAATAAAAGGCATATGAACACGATGGCTATGGACCAGAATTTATATGACTATGCTTGGTAATCAGAATATTGAGTTGTAAGTCAATATTAACCTACAATACTTATCAACAGACAACCTAGATAAGACAATGAATTCCAAAGAATGACCCAAGCTTACCTTTAATGATACCATGCCTGGCATAATTTACAAAAACCAAACCTCTGGTCTAGGATTCTGTCCTCTCCCTAACCCACCAGGTAGGTGACTTTTCTCACCCATGTCTTGTGTACAATTCCTACTGGAAACATTGTTCTTAAATCACAGTATTTGGTGCCTGGTGTGAATTTATTTTTTTACATAGTGTACCTATACACACAAAATACAAAAACAATAAAAAATGATTCTCCCTTAGATATATTTTTGATATTATATTCCATAATTACAAATTACTTGTAAACCAGATGTGGTACCAAATGCCTATAATCCCAGCACTCAGGGAGCAGAGGAGGAA
This sequence comes from Sigmodon hispidus, assembly GCA_004025045.1. Lineage (NCBI taxonomy): Eukaryota > Metazoa > Chordata > Mammalia > Rodentia > Cricetidae > Sigmodon > Sigmodon hispidus. Next base: position 6,769 of record PVIH01018799.1, read on the forward strand.
GAGCTTGGGTTTGAAGCCAGCAGGACCCAAAACAACCAAACACATCTAACTTCCACACACGGCACACTGCCTACCTTTAATATTAGATGATACCAAACCTCACTACATTAGCTCTGACTGTATTTAATTCACAAGCTTATTTAATGTTTGCAAAATCAGCCACGAGGCATCAACATTTTTGTTCTGTTTTGTCAGAAATGACAACTACTTATTCCTAGTGTGTACTTACTGTTCAGCTTGAGTAACAACTAACTCTAGGTATACCTCAATCCCCACACAGCCTCTGCTTTTCAGGGCTGTTAGGGAAACCAATCGAGGTGTGTATGTAGGCATTCTTAAGACTACTGTAACCCAGTGTGCAAGATTATCAAATAAATACATAGGTCAGTGGCTACTCAAGAGCTTCAGATAACTGTTTTCAATAGGTAATGGGATGCCACAAGCAAAATTTTCATTTTCTTAAAATGTTTACAGTAAAATTACAGACAGGGTTTTCTGTGAAAGAAGCCTGGCTATATCCTGGAACTCTCTTTGTAGTCCAAGCTGACCTTGAATTCAGAAACCATCCTGCCTCTGCCTCCCAGATTGTTGAGATGCACCACCACAACAGCATTAAATTACTTTTTAAATATAGTATTTTTAAGTATCTAATGCACTTATAGGGAAACACCTCAGATCAAGAGGAAACATACTGCAGACCTAAGTATAATAAAACCAGAAAATTGTGAACATCTTTACAAAATCTTGAGAGGCCTTTATATATATAAAACAGACTGAGCAACTTTGCAAAGTTAAAAATGTATTTTTTTTCTCTACTACCACCTATATTAAATTTATGATGGAGGAGTGGGATAAAGCTAGAAATAAATATTTGCCCATAAAGAGGTTTCTTCTTTTTCCAAGAATAAAAAAGCTATTACCAGAAAATGTGAAAGCAATCACAAAATTAACAACTTTAGTGTTGAAGGTAAAACACCACTGCACCCTTGCTGGTAGGAATATACTCTGACAAATTTCCAGGAAGGCACCATGACAACATGTTTTTAAAGTCTAAAAAGCTGTATGAGCAACCTAGAAATTCTACCAGTACAAACAGATCCCAAGGAAATAAATTTGGAAAAATGTACATATACAAAGGGGTGGGAGGGGATGAAGGAAGAACCAGTACATATATGGGGGGGGGGGTATTTATGCAGTGGCACCCTGGTCAAGTAAATAAATTAACAAAAATGGTGATATAGATCATTGTAACATGGGAAGGTGTTTACAAATATTTCGAAGATTATATGGTTATTATCTCTTTTGCCTTTAAAAAAAAAATCATGCAAATTGCAGAAAGACATACCAGAATGTTAATGGTGGATGTGACAGCTGGGTCATACAGGGCTTGAATGATTTTAAGTAAAAAGCACCCTTCCTTCTTTGCAAGCAGCCCAATAGGCACATAGATGGAACCCTTCTCCACAGCAGACTCAACATGCCAATGGCCTTGAAGTCTAAGAATGGATTTTAGCCTCCTCTTACCAACATTTTCTTAAAACAGTGTCCTTGTGCTAGGAACCTCAACTAGCCATGGCACTCTGCAGACTTACAACTACCACAATAAACTCGAAATTTACTATTTGATCATAAGGGTAATAAATACTGATTCTGTAAAGAGTCCTTGTCTAATTCTTTCAAAGCTAACCTCAACTTTACGTTCTGCTACAACACTTATACTTTGCCCAATTCTGAGATACTTTGTACAAGTAATCAATTTAATGCATATTACCAAGGAAATCTATATCCTAAAACAAAGATTAAAACGGCACTGTGTGAGCTGCCATGATGGCCCTGTCCACTCGTGTAAGTCAAAGAGAGAAGAGGATTGCCAGGCTGAGCTACAGTGAGAGCCTGCAGGGGCCCTAGCACAGTGCTAGAAATGAGAAAGGCAAAGAATAATCTACAAAAATAAATCTCTCATGACCACCCAAAATCGCTTCAGTTGAAAGTACACTCCAGAAACAATTATAATCATCCTCCCTTTAACTCTGGGTGGAAGATTTATTTTTTCAACATATAGTGATCTCCCAAGAAAAGACAACAATTTAAATAAAAATTGTGCATGATTACTAGGCAGTTAGGCAAGGCATCTGTAAGATAATACAACCACTGGACTGGGATTAAAGGAGACTGGGCTCTTTACTTGGCTCTGTGGAATATGTAATTTTACAAAAGCAAAAATCACAACCTCTGGGTCTCATTTTCCTCATTTCTGAAGCTGAGGTTGGGGAAAAAAAAAAAAACACCACCCTTCCTGGGTCCCTTTAAGTTTGTGTGACAAGATGTCAAGTAGCCTTCCACTAAGCCTTCCACTAACTTGAGCTCACTTCAAGTTATTTTCTCGGCCACAGCTCATTTACGGTCTTCATACTCCTCTTAAAAATGCCATGCCCCATCGGTTCTCAGCTCTAGGAATCTATTCTTGGTGGGACGGGGGGGGGGGGGGGGCGCAAAAATCTGTCAAGATCCACTAACGAAATATTCTCTTTAAAAGGATTTCAAAAAGATAAAAATTGTTTCAGTAGAAAAGAAATAATGGAACACACTTGTCCATCTTCGCTAACATTTTTGGAACAAAAGGGACACCTTAGAGCAGCACAACACCCAGAAGATGGATTCACTATTTCTTCTTAAAACAATGAGTTCGCGCAGAGAAAAGCTGCTAACACTCAACCATCACTGAAATGTTTAGAAGGCACGAGGCGGGCCTGGGGTGGGGGGTGTTTAGACAGGACTGCCTTTCCCCAAAGCAAGGCAGAAAACCGCTGTGACCTCGGAGCACGAGGAAGCCCTCTCCGAGCCAGCCTTCCTCGGTCGGAATTCAAGTGCATTTTCGCAGACAATGTGCTCCAGTGATTAGTTCCCAGCCACACGTTCCTGCAACCCCCTCCCCCGACACACACACACACACACACACACAGCCGGCGCTCGCCCGCACTCTCCCGGGCGTCCGGGTGGCAACGACGCCGAGTCACAAGATAGCGGACAGTGGAAATTTCCTCTCCCCAGGCAGGCGAGGGGCAGGTCCGGCTTCCCCAGTCGGCGCGGCCCGGGCCTCCAGGGCGCGCTCCCCACAAAGGAGGCCTGGCTCCGCCGGCGGGTCCGGCTTCCGGCGCCGCTCGCGGCGGGAACCGGCAGCACGTGCGGCCCGCTCGGGCCGGGGAAGCGGCCGCCCAGCCTAGGAGCGGGGCCAGCAGGCCGCCGGCAATGAATGGGGCCGCCCGCCCCGCCGCGCGCTCACCCCAGCTCTTGGCGGTGCGCCCCAGGAACTCTCCTTTGGTCGGGTTGTAGATGAACAGCTTCCACTCAGCCAGGCTCTGATGGAAGGACTTCTTCTCAGTCTTCGTCATGGTGGGCGTGCGGAAGGCGAGGCGAACGGAGGCCGCGGGGCTGGAGGCGACGTGGGGCTCGGCGGCACGTCCGGGCGACGGCGGCGCAGCCCGGCGACGGCAGCAGATGACGGCAGGGCCGGGGACAGCACTTCGTTACCAGACCACTCGAGCCGACTGCGCCGCGCCGCGCCGGGCGGCCGCTGGGGCCGCGGGAGCCTGACGTCTCCGCCCGCCGCAGCCAATCCCCGCGCCGCTGGCGCGTACCGCGGCCGCTGCCTCCCGCCCGGCTGGGCGCGGCCCGAAGGCCCAGCGTCGCCCGACTGGCCCCGCCCCCTCGACAGCCACGCCCAGATCTCCAGGGCCCGCCCCCGAGCGGGCCCCGCCCCGCCCCGACTCCCCGCGACTGCGGCCCCCGCCCAGGTGCGAGGAAGCCAGCACCGCGGGGCTGCGGGCGGAAGTCTGGAGGGCGCAGTGACCAGCTGGGTGGTGGCGTGAGGAAGGTGGGCACCCGAGTCTGCAACATTCTCCACTGGGAACCCAGGCCTCGGGCCATCAGGCTGCGGTGGAGCTAGCTGTCAAAGCCTGGAAGGTGTCCTCCGCCAAGCAACCTCATGCAAACCTCTGCGGAGCGTTCCCCGCGGGGCTCTGTGACGTCGCTAAAAGACACCTGCGGCAGGGTTTGTAGCGTCCGGTGTGAAGTGGCTGCTCTGGGCCACCTGATCCGGGGCTTCGGGCATGGCAGTTTTATTCTAAATATGCTATTGTTAACGAAATGGAGTACTGCATGTTTCCTCCAGATTCAGTTAAGCATATCAATGAAATCAACATAAAATGTTTTCCCGAGATTCCTGTCCACTAATAGATACCTTGATCTTTTTGCCTGGTCAGTCCAATTGTTAACTACAATACTTGATGGAGTATGGATGCTTGAATCCCTTTTCTAGTATTTACCACTGGTGGCCGCTGCGCCGGGAGGGAGCAGAGGACACAAGCAGCATTCTACAAGAGGAGCTGAAGAGCAAAATGCTCTCATACCGCAGGCGAGCTTTTACAAGACTCAAAATAGGAGTTGGAGCGTTGCCTCTGTTATATAACAATAATGAGTGAATGAATAAAGACAAAATCTTTGCAATAATTTTCTTCATTAACCACCCCTCCCACCCAAATTTATGATGACTATCCAAGTTTGGTTTGGTTTGTGACAGGGCCTTCCTATGTAGCTTCAGCTGACTTGACACTATGCATTCCAAGTTCCAGTCCTCCTGCCTCAGCTTCTTGAGTTTTACAGGCATGCACTGCCAAGCCTGATTTCCAGTTTTTAATTGTTTTGTTTTGGGGTGTTGGGGTTTGGGAGCAAGAATGGAACCCATGGCCTCACACATACACTTACCAACTGAGCTGTATATTTAGCCCTCCAATTATTTTTTTTAAGCTAATAACACCAGAAGGTTTTCAGCATATTGTAGAGTTTGGCATGGAGCAGATGATAGAAATACCGAAATATCATGCAAGGAGCCTAAGGTGCATTTCTTTAGATTATAGGCAAGGTTCAAGACTAAGAATGGAAATTATTTTACCTCAAAAACTGAACAGTACACAAAGGCAGAGTTAGGGTACTGACAGAATTACCTACACGCTTTTTAGTTTAGGTAAAAGAAAAGATACATAGTCTATCTGGAATTAAATATAAAGCCTATCTGCTTATTTTGTGTGTGTGTATGTGCTAATAACAGGCATACTTAAGAAATAATTACCTGGTACACACAAAGACAACATTTTAAAAAAGAACATTATGAAATCATGTTTTAAAGATGTTAGTGGCTCTCTGAGAGTTTCAGCTTCTGTGATTTTAGTAGCCATAATATGGCTTTTATACTTAGTGCTTTGTGGTTTTTCTAAATAAGGGTTTAAATACAAATATAATTCAGTAAACACTTTGAAAACTCATGACTAGTCTAGTCAGCATGGCAGCCAGTTCCAACAGATTTCAATCTGGCAAAATTATTATCCTCTTCTCCAGCAATGTGGGAACTATTTGTTTCTCTTCTGCGTAATAATTGAGCATGACCTGGAAGAGAAAACACTGATTGTCTTGGGATATTAGCCTGCCAAATATGCACAAATGAAATATCACATTTAGTTATATTCATTGTAGGCAACTTTCTCTTTTATAAGAGAAGTTGCTTTGCCAAGGTAAAAATTCAGGATGTCAACTTAAATTTGAATTTCAGAGAGGATTCATAACTTTCTTATTTAAAGTATTTTTAAATTTTCCCCTTTTTTATATGTGTCAGTGTTTTGCTTGTACTCTGTTTAACACATGTGTGTGGTGCCCAAAGAGGCCTAAAGAGGGCATGTTCCTGGATGTTAAAGACCATTTGAGCCATCCTGTAAGTGCTGGGAATTGAACTTGGGTCCTTTGGAAGAACAACCAGTACTTTGAACTTCTGATCCATCTCTCCAGCCCTCGTAGAATATTTTTAGTATGATATTTGGCACAGGGTTGGCAAGATGGCTTGGTAGAGTGAGGGACTTGCTGCCAAGTCTGAGGACCTGAGTTTGATCCCCAGGACCCACATAGTGCAGAGAGCAAGAACTGACTCCTGCAAGTTGTTTGCTCACTACTGAACATGTGCTGCGGTATGTGCAAGCACACGCACAATAAATAAATAAATGTAATAAATTTAAAATCATAATAATTTGGGATAGTTACCCTGAAAAGCACTGGGCTTTATCTATCTGAAATTCAAATATAGGTGAAATTCAACTTTGACTAAGTATCTTATTATTTGCTGAATCTGACAGCCCTATCTACCTGTGAAAGACACAGATATGAATCCCACAGTAATAGTGATCACATATAGATAACTAACATTCTTGCCCTGGACTGGGTGGCTAGTGTGACTTATTTCATAATCTTCACAAAGCCTCAAATCTAAAAGTGTTTGCCTAATCTTCTAAATGAAAAAAAAATGTTTAGAGAAATCAGTTCACCTATTGTCACATGCTAACAAGTAGCAGCAGTTAGATTTGAGTGAGGATCTCTCTTCAGCTGCCGCAGGTAGAAATCTGGTGAAGAGTCACCAGGCCAAGGGAATGGAAAGAAAGACACAGTTGCAGGCCACTTAGTAGGTGGCAAAATCCATTTCCTATTTTCTATGGATGCAGATAGAATCATCTGGCCCTTAACTTACAGAAAATCTTAAATTCACTCCTGAATTTTAGAAGCATGTATAGAAAAAGGAGTATGGGTTCTTCTAACCTCTTTGTCTTTTTTTTTTTTTTTTTTTTTTAAACTTTATTTATTTGTCGGTGTCCGACTGGAACTGGAACTACAGACAGTTGTTAGCTGCCATGTGGGTGCTGGGAATCGAACCCAGGTCCTCTGGAAGAGCAGACGGTGCTCTTAACCGCTGAGCCATCTCTCCAGCCCCCCTCTTTGTCTTTTATAAGTGAGTTTATAACTGATCTGATGGCACTGAGTTGCTGAGAGCTTTATCCCTGAGGCAATGGGATATTAAAATTCCTGAGCCTAGCTTGGTCACATTTGTGTCTAGTCTCATCACAAGGGAGGCAGGAGGATCAGGAGGAGTTCAAGGTCAGCCTTGGCTACAAAGCAAGTTTGAGGTCAGCCTAAACTGCATAAAACCCTTCCTCAACCACAAAGGGACAAGATTTCCTTACAAATACGGTGCTGGCATCTCACTATTTTTGACAGTCATGTTCACATACTCCTTCCCACAGATCAAAGCCATTTTCTACTTGACTGATTTTATTACTGGGTGTTTTTAAATCACCCTTTTTCAAATGACATCTCTACACTCTTGATGGTCTTAAGCACAGCATGTAGTCCCAGAACTAGGGAGATGAAGGTAAAAAGATTGTAAGCCTGGGCTCCATAGTGATTTCAAAGCCAGCCTTAGCTATGTTGTAAGACCCTGTTTCAAAACTCAAAAAACAAAATGGCATGAGCAGCAGGGAATGGTGCCTTGTACCCTTGATCACAACAGCTGGGAAGAGTCTTAGTTACTTTTCTATTTTAGTGACAAAACACCAAGACCAATACAATTTATAGAAGAAAGAATTTGTTGAGCTTAAAATTTCAGAGAGTGAGTCCATAACTATCATGGAAGGGCCTATGGCAACAGGCAGACAGGCATGAAGCTGGAACAGTAACTGAGATCTTACCTCTGACCCACAAACACAAGTCAGAGAGAGAGCTCACAATAAAGCCACACCCCCTAATCCTTCCCAAACAGTTCTACCAAGTGGGAACCTACTATTCAAACACATGAGCCTATGGGGGCCATACTTATTCAGACTACCAAACAGGAGGATTGCTACAAATCTGAGAGTAACATGCAATACTTACTGAGTTCCAAGACAGCCAAGGGTACACAGTAAGACCCTATCTCAAAAACAAAAATCTAAAGAGTCAGATAAATGACTCAGCAGATATAGCACTTAATATACTAAACTTGGCAACATAAGTTCATTACTGGTGAGGAGATAACTAACTCCATAAAGTTTTCCTCTGACCTCTACATGTGCATGATGGCATGAATCCTCCAGCCATTCAATATTATTTAAAAAAAAAAAAAGACATGAGCCCAGTATCTGACTTGTTAAGTGTCAAAAGCCCTAAAAATGGTAGTTACTATTTGTAGAGTTAGAGCTTTTTATACTTTTTATATTACATTTGTTTTTTTTATGTGTGTGTATGCATATACACATGCTATGATACCTTTCTTTACTCACGGCACCATATTGTGGAGAAGGAACCCAGGGCCTCACACATGATAGGCACTAAGCCACATCCTCAGTTCCTGTTATGACTGGAAATACTGTCAGCTGTTGCCATGGTATGGATATGATCTGAGTGTGTCTCTCAAAGGACCCTGTTCCCAGTATAGTGGTATTGAGGTAGTAAAACATTTAAGAAATGAGGCCTAGCCCTGGCGTGCTGAGCCCAGAGGTCAGGGAGAGCCGTACTGAAAGTGTCTCCTGGAGACAACAGGACTAGGGAAACTCACAGCAGCCATGGTGAAATCCAGTCAACATTCCAACATAGAGACGCTCACAATACCCCACCCCTAGCTGAGGATGAGTGGCTGTGGACAGTTGGTGGCTTCTGGGGGAAGGAGAGTCAGTTTCCTTTAAGGGTGTGGCCCCCAGGAGGTCGACCACACTCCAGTGAATATACACAGGAGTATACCAGCAGCAGAACTTGGACTTGGGGAGTTAGTTAAAAAGCAAAAAAATAAGAAGAAATAAAACATGAAGCTGTGAGGGGGTTCAGGTAGATCTGGAGGGAGTCAGGGGAAAGAATGGGGGGGCAGTGAACAGGAGCATCTTCGTATACATGTATGACATTCTCAAGGAATTAATAAAAAAAAAAAAAAAATTTAAAGAAGCAGAGCCCAGATCTAGAGATGTAGTTCAATGGTGAGAGTATTTAACACCTAGATGCCCTGGGTTCAACCTCCAACACTAAAAAAGAAGAAGAAGAGGAAGAGGAGGAGAAGGAAAGTGAAGAAGTCACGAGAGGAGAGGAGGAAGACAAGAGGACAGTAATTAGATCACATGAGCTTATCCTGAAGGGACTGATATAGTTTTCTCATGACCAAGTTACTTCTTCCAGGAACAGGTTGCTTTAAGATGAGGCTGCCCCATTCACTAAGCCCCTTTGCAAATGGACTAGTGCTTCTCTTTGTCATGCAATACAGCCAGAATACCATCTCAAGAACTAAGAAAATCCTGTGTTCTTGAGCACTAGAACTGTGAATTAAATAAATTTAATTTCTTTATAAAGTAACCAGCTTTCTTAGTTACTGTTTTATTGCTGTGAAGAGACACCATGATCAGGGCATGCAATCAGACGTTTCTGTCCCACTTGGACCCGAGGTCCAGCTGAATCTCTCCGACTCTCAGTTCCACAACCGTTTGAAAAAATAATTAACTCTGAGGCTTAATATTATGGTAACTGCTGGGCAAGTAGTTCAGAACTATTACTATCTAGCTCTTCCTCTTAACCCATGATTCTTATCCATGTTTATCCAGGTGGCTTAGTACCTTTGCTCACTGTCTTGCTTCCTCTGGGTCTGGCTGGCATCCCCTCTGCTCTTCCTCTTCCTAGAATTCTCCTTGTCTAGTGGCCCGAATATACTTCCTGTCTGCCTAGCTTTTCACCAATCAGCATTTTATTAAATCAATATTTACAGTGAACAAGAGCATAGTCCCACCGCAACAGCAACTCTTTTTTGTTGTTCTTTGTTTTGTTGTTCAGGACAGGGTTTCTCTATAATAGCACTAGCTATCCTGCAGACAAGGCTGGCCTCTAACTCACAAAGATCTGCCTGCCTCTGCTTCCTGAGTGCTGGGATTAAAGGAGTGGGTCCCTGCCACCACCAAAACCCAGCAACAGTGGCAATTCTTATAAAAGAAAACATTTAATTGGGGACTGGATTGCAGTTTCAGGGGTTTAGTCCATGGTTGTCAGGCCATGTAGTATGCAGACAGACATGGTACTGGAAAAGAAGCTGAGAGTTCTACATCTTCATTCACAGGCAGCAGAAACAGTTGTAAGGCACACTGACAGTGCTTGAACATATATGAGACCTCAAAGCCCACCTCACAGTGACACACTTTCTCCAACAAGGCCACACCTCCTAATAGTGCCTCTCCCTATGGGCCAAGCATTCAAACACTGAGTCCATGAGAACTATGCCAACTTTGGGGCTTTGCTTATGGTAACATAAAACAAATCATATAAAACTATATTTTGAAAGTAAAATGTCATGATACAGACCAGATATGGTGGCACACACTGGAAATCCCAGCAGCTGAGAAGCAGAAGCAAAAGAATCTCTGTTGGCTTGAAGCTAGCCTTATTGACACAGCAGGTCAGCCAGAGATACAGAATGAAACTCTGTTTTTGCTTTTGTTTTTTAAATAAAAACCAAGCAAACAATGAGGCTGGAGTAATGGTTTAGAGGTTAAGAGCACTGACTGCTCTTCCAAAGGACCTGGGTTTAATTCCCAGCATCCACATGGCAGCTCACAACTGTCTGTAACTCCTCCAAGATTTGACACACTCATGCAGATATACATATAAACAAAACACATAAAATAAATAATTAAAAAAAATAGCTCAAGTGATGATGGTACATGCCTTTAATCCCATCACTCAGGATGTAGAGGCAGGCAGATCTCTGCATTTGAGGACAGCCTGGTCTACATATCAAGTTCCAGAATAGCCAGTCCTACATAGAAAAACCCTGTCTCAAAATAATAATAACAGGGGCTGGAGAAATGGCTCAGCGGTTAAGAGCACCGTCTGCTCTTCCAAAGGACCAGGGTTCGATTCCCAGCACCCACATGGCAGCTCACAACTGTCTGTAGTTCCAGTTCCAGGCAAACACCAAGGCAAATAATTAAATAAAAATAATAAAAAAATTTAAAAAAAGTGTTTAAAAAATAATAATAATAACAAATAAATAAAATAAAAACTGAACAAGTTTATGATATAATCAGACATAACATAATAAATCCAAAGTACCAGTTCTTCCCTAGGGTATGTGACCTAGCCAGCCACAGACTTTTGGCCCAGTTAATGGTACCAAGCATGAGTTCCATCTTATAGGGCAGGTTTTAAATACATTCAGAAAGCGGTTGCCTACTCTAGTAACATTTATGCCACTATGGCATCAGCGGGCATATCTTGCTAGGCCAGTCATTTTGTACCTTGTAGGGTTCACAACTGGGTAATACTGTGGATAGCTTTTCTCCCCAGTCATGTACATAGAACCTTCTAGCAATATGAAAGCTAGCCAGTAAAGACCAAGGGTTCCAGGTCGGCAGGACTCTTTCCCTCTCATTCAAAGAAGCCACCAGCTTCTGGTTTGCTAGACTAGGACAAAGCTGGAAAAAGTCAAAGTTTGAATCCAATTTTCTAGGTGCCAAGTGAAGGACCCTGGGTTCTAGGGCCTGACCCAGGCATTCAGTTCAGGTATTCGGCAGAGCACCCACCATGAGAACAAGGAACTAAAAGTCTAAAAGTGTGTCCCAGGAAACAGAATGACCCAGCCCAGATAGCCATAATCAACTCAGATAGGACATAATAGTCAAACCTGTGATTAAAATACCAGAAGTTCCAAGCAGAATAGCGGTGACCAACACCTGGTTGTAAAAGCCCCCTAACCAGCTGACCTTGAGGCAACCCCATGACTATTGTGAGCAACCTTGCGATTATAGTATGACATTTAAAATGACCAATCATGTGTTGCCCCAGTTGCTATGGTGACTTTATGGTCTTAGCCTTTAAAAGAGATATGAGATTGTTAATCCCAGCTCCTCCCTTGCTACTCTCTTGCTCCAGAGGCAGGGAGGCAGCCCGCCTGTACAGACGAAATAAATCCTCATGCTTTTTGCATCAACTGCCCTTGAGTCTGGGTTCTTGGGGGCCCCCTTCCCAAAGATAGTACCCTGAGTCTGGGGTCTATCACCAAAATGCTGTCATAGGATTTTGTTAGTACATGACTGACATGCTATTGTATAAGTAAGATTTCTTCCTACCTGTTTGATGTTTTGTTTTTAGTGAAAAATAGTTGTGCCCTAGAAGTGACCACGTCCTTTTACACAGGAAGTCTGTCCCAATCTGACTAAGAACATGAAGAAGAATTTAATTGGTACTATGGTAATAATGGCTTATTATTTTCTAAGAGACTTGATACTGTGTTGTAGGGGAGGGATGAATTCCAGTTCCTTTGTTCTATTATTTTGTAGTCACACGTTGAAGACCATAGCTTCTTTTAAATATAGCCACTGTTTTCCAGTGCCCTGCATGTAAATATGCAACTTTACCTTACAAAAAATATTAAGGGGAGAACATTGTCTTTTGTTTAAGTGTTGGTTTGGAAACTAGGAAATTTCCATAAATACATATTGTGTTTCACATTCTGAAAAATTATATGAAGTTGTGTTTATTGTTGATATTTCCCATAAACAACAGATTCTTAAACATCCCAGTGCCATCTCAGATACCTACTCATGAGTGTTTGTCAAGGAGTTCCCTGTGACCCTCTACCCCGCCCTAGTAATACAGGATATTGGCACTTTTGGTGGTTTACATAAGAATATCCTCATAGGTCCATCTATTTAATTCTTAGCCATCAGGAAATGGCACTACTTGAGAAGGATTAGGAGGTGTGGCCTTGTGAGTAGGTGTGGCCTTGTATATGTCATTGCAATGGCTTTGGGGTTTCAAAAGCCTAAGCCAGGCCCATTGGCTCTGTCTTCCTGCTGCCTACAAATCCAGATGTAGACCTCTCAGCCACTTCTTCAGTGCTGAGAGTCAAAGCCTAGCTTAGCCATTTTTCAGTTTATAAGTTAGCTTCTATTTCCCTTTGGTTTCAGTTAGCCATTTGCCAGCAATTATGTGACTCTCCCTAGGTTGCCAGAAGGCCACATCCCACCCCACCCCCTTGTTTAAGCTAGGTCATGAAATCAGGCAGCTTCCTTTAATCCTCTCAGACAGCAGGTGACACTCTCCAGGCATTTAACTGATAACGGACAGATTTCCATACCAATTCTACCCTGTCTGCACTTCTTCTCAAACCAGGCTTGACACCTTTGGACTAACCCTCCCCTTCTTCCAGGCTACCTGCATTCTCCCCACACTGAGATTCTGTTTAAATGCCGGCTGAAAAAATAAAGTTCAGAGCTTGAATGGAGTTTCATCTTGCTCTCCATTCCTTCCTGTTCCTGTCTCCCATTTGTCTTGCCCCCAGTTTCAGGTCTATGTTGAAAACCCCGCTGGCCAGGGCACTTCAGCACTGTGTCTGCCTGTGTGCTGCCATGCTTCCTGCTATGGTGATAAGGGACTACACCTCTGAAACTGTAAGCCAGCCCCAATTAAATGCTTTCTTTTATTAGAGTTGTCATTGTCCTTATGCCTTTAATCCCAACACTCTGGAGGCAAAGGTAGATGGATCTCTGTGAGTTCAAGGCCAGTCTGGTCTACAGAGTGAGTTCTAGGACAACCAAAGCTTTGTTACACAGAGAAACCTTGTGTCAAAAAAACGGGGGGAGGGGGGGTGTCAGTTGCCATTGTCATGTGGTCCCTTCACAGCAATGGAACAGTGACCAGCATTGATCTTGATTACTAACTAGAATTAAGTGGTAAGACCCTATTGCTGAAGACAACACACATGTTGGTTGCAAAGCAAAGAGAAATCAAGCTAGATGTCTCCTCCTTGCTGTCTGGCTTTCATAGTACTGGTAGATGGAATGCAGGCTGCCCAGGGGAGGAGGGAGGTCATCAACCATCTTAGTCAACGGTGGACCCCGCATACTACACTACTGACCTTCCAGGAAAGGTGTTCGCACTGCTACAACAGTGGCATCACCGTTATGGGGGTAAATAGCTGCTTTCTGATTGTACTTGTGACCTGCTTCACAGGAAGAAATTTGTGCCTGGTGATGTAAACAAGGTAAAAACTCCCTTTACTGTTTAAGTAAATTTCAGTTGTTTGTGGTTTGATAACTGGACATGTTGTGAATGTCAAACTGCTTTCTAAATATTTCTATTTTTTCTTTAACTTTTTTTTTATATACTAACCACAGTTGCCCCTCCCTCCTCTCCTCTCATTCCCTCCCCACCTCCTTTCTACCCCCCCACCCCGTTCACTCCTCAGAAAGGGTAAGACCTCCCATGGGAGTCAACAAAGCATGGCATGGCATATAAAGTTGAAGCAGAACCAAACTCCTCCACCCCCACCTCTGCATCAAGGTTGAACAAGGCATCTTACCATAGGGAATAGGTTCCAAAAAGCCAGCTCATGCTGCAGGGACAGACCATGGTCCCATGCTAGAGACCCCACAAATAGACCAAGCTACACCACTGTCACCCATATGTAGAAGAGCTAGGTCAGTCCCACACAGGCTCCTTAGCTGTCAGTCTGGTCCATGGGCTCTCACAAGCTCCGGTCAGCTGTCTCTGTGGGCTTCCCTGTCATGATCTTGACCCCTTTGCTCATATAACCCCTCGCCTTCTCTTCCACTGGACTCCTGGAGCTCAGCCCAGTGCTTGGCTGTGGACCTCTGCATCTGTTTCCATTAGTTACTGGATAAAGGTTCTATGATAGTCACCAATCTGATTACAGGAAAAGGCCAATTCAGGCATCCTCTTGTTATTGCTAAGAGTCTTAGTTGGGGTCATCCTTGTGGATTCCTGGGAGTTTCCCTGGCATCGGGTTTCTCCTTAACCCCAATATTTTAATTTGTATTAATTAATTTTTTATTACTTTGATAAAACACTAACCAAGACAACTTATTGAAGAAATATTTATTGAAGCTTATGATTCCTATAGGTGATCCATAAAGATGGGGACAGCCTGGCAGCAGGCAGCAGATATGGAGTTAGACACTGAGAATTGAGAGCTCACAGCTTGAACCACAGGCATGAAACAGAGAGCAAACTGGGAATTGCATGACCTTCTCAGAGCCCATGCTCGATGACACACTTCCTTCAATAGACCACACTTTCCAAGTGTCTCCAAACAGCACCACTAGCTGAGGACCAAGTGCTAAAATGCCCAAGATGATGGGAACATCATCCTATTCAAACCACCACAATGTCCCCATCATCTTGGGCTAGTGCTGCTCTCAGTTCTGGTCACAGCCGTTTCTTTTATACTGGACAAGTTACTGCAGAGACTCAAAACCAGTCAAAGTGCTGAAAATCAGGGACTGTCGAGTACTTCGTCATAAATGGGAAATCTATATCACCTCCTCCAGGGCTCAGACAACATCAAGACGGGGCAGAGAGGTTAGAAGAAGGAAGGAGTGGAGTGCTGTGGAATGTTGTTTACCCAACATATGTGGCTGCTACATTCGCAAGTTACCCTTCAATACTCTGTGATGGACAGGGGAGGGAGCTTATAAATCTCCATTCCTGCCTGAGGAGCTACTGGCAGCATCTGGGGGCCTGGGAGATTTTCCCCTGGACTGGCAAAGGAAAATGTCATGTCACCTGTGCTATGTAAACAACCCTAGGGGCTGGAGAGAGAGCCCAGAGGTTAAGAACACATATAACACACAACATACACACACAGAAAGAGAGAGAGAGTTGGGACAAGAGAGGATAATTGGGGGTAAATATAATCAAAATACATTACTACATGATAAACAGGTATGAAATCAGAAAAAGTAAAAAAGTAATAAGAAAGAAAATGAAATTGACTTGAACAGTAAGGGGAATTTACAGGTAAATACTGCCAAAAAGTCCAGAGGTTACTGTTGTCAAGAAAGATTTGGTTTGGGGCCCAAGTAATCTAAACAAATCCTGGAATCTTGCTTTCCATTGATTGTTCCATTACCTCATGATTTATTTACAAGAGTTTGTAGGCCTGCAGGATTTCACACAGAAAAGACAAACTCTCAAAACACCCACATGTCATGCCATTGACCTTGGTAGCCCTGAGTGAGGCCCTGTGCTCATTTAAAGCAGTCATGGGGATCAGCGAAAAGGGGTGCACTGATTGGTTAAAGCCTAAGACAGTTTACTCTTGACCTGTGCATAGGGTTCAGAAATTTGAAGTAGTGTTAAGAAGAAAAGGGAAAGAAATTCTATAATCTATTTAAATGCCTTCAGGGACTAGGGATGTTGCTCAATAGTAGAGAACTTACTTATAATATACACTAGATCTTAGCTTAATCATCATTAATCCTCAGCATACACATAAACACACACACACACACACACACACACACACACACACACACACACACGCATGCACACATGCACACACACTAGCGCAATTGAATCCAAGTAATTCACTTATTATTTGCTGATTCATTATACAAAGCCTTGAAGCTGGGGCTGGAGAGATGGCTCAGCGGTTAAGAACACCATCTGCTCTTCCAGAGGACCCTGGTTCGATTCCCAGCACCCACATGGCAGCTAACAACTATCTGTAGTTCCATTTCCAGGCAAACACCAAGGCAAATAAATAAATAATAAATAAATAAAGTTTAAAAAAAAAAAAAACAAAGCCTTGAAGCTATCCCACCCCTCCCATTGCTAAGGCTAAAATCCAAACCTCAAACATGTTGGGCAAGCACTGAATCTATACCTCCTCTCTTGGAGTTTAGAGATAGGGTCTCAATATGTAGCTCACACAAACTTTGAACTTACCGACCTGAAACATGTAATCTGGTCTCTGCTTTGAGATCATTCCTACAAAAACTAGACTTTAGAATATGGGCAGCATGTGGAAGACACTAGGGAAACCAGTTTCCCAAGAATGTCCTTGTTTTTAGGCTAGATCCTCACATTTTTATCTTTCTGGGAAAGGAAAGTAAACAACCAATCAGCCACCCATACAGCATCTACGCATGCACATCTTCCTACTGTGTCATTAAGTATTGAAGTTGGAGGCTCAGTAGATTCCTCTAAAACAGTGGTTCTCAACCTTCCTAATGTTGCAAACCTTTAATACAGTTCCCCAGGCTGAGGTGACCCCTCTCATAAAACTATTTTTGTTGCTACTTCATAACTGTAATTTTGCTACTGTTATGAATGGTATTGTAATTTTCATAATGTATCTTCTTCTGATGGCCTTAAGTGACCCCTATGAAAGGATTGTGTGATCATCTGGTGGGTCTTGACCCACAGGTTGAGAACCATTGTGAGTGTAGCCCCATAACTTAAGACTTTCTGAGACTGGAAATGTAGTTTGAGAATAAAGTGCCTATCTAGTCTATACAAGGCTTGGATTCAATCCCTAGCAATTGAAATAGAGGTGAAAGAAGAAATCTTTTCTCTGGATATAAGGTAATAATAATATTGTAATTTGACAATGATACTTGTAACAGTGTTGTGTGTTTGGCCACCAAGGAGAGCTAGCATGTTCTACTTCTTGGGAGAAATCACATTTGGATTGAGTGAGGAAGGAGTTAACAGCATATTAACTGTTATTAACAGATAACAAGTCTCTATCTCCCTGCCCCCACGGTTCACTGAGCTCCGCTTGGAATTAGATCAAAAAGCTAAATCTCAGCTGAGCATAGTGTCGCACATATCTTTGATCTTAACACTCGGGAGGCAGAGCCATGGAGGGTCTCTGGGTTCGAGGCTTAGCTGGTCTACAAAGTGAGTTCTGGGACAGCAGAGCTACATAGTGAGATCCTGTCTCTAAAACACAAAACTAAATCTCTGTACTGTGTGCATTACATAAAATAAGGAGCAAGACTTACTCATACATTTTGGACGTTGCTACTGCCTGAGCCGGAAGTTGCAAGGCGGTTAAGAGATGACTAAGGCTCCCTCCGGGGAAAACACGTGAAGGCGTGAGAAGCACCAGAGAACATGCCTCAACTGCGCCTGCCCGGCGTACACAGTATTTTGAAAGACCCAGAAGTCGCATCCATGAAGAGAGGGAGATCCTGTGACTGTGCCACCCCTGGTGTCTGTCATAGCTGCCTGTATCTGTGGACCAGGGGGATCCATTTACATTTCCTTTAAGTGGGCTGGCTACGCTGGGCCTCATAGCTCAGGCTTTACTACTTGCTCTGATGTTATGGGTTCAGGGAACGCGCACTTAAAGCAAAGCTGGGATGTATTAGGGAAAGTAAAAAATAGAAGACAGGCAGTAAATAGAGGAAAACAATAATAAAAGGTTGGCAAAAATGCTCCCTTGTGATTACTACCAGTGTTACACTGTCTGGTCTATGGTAAATGTTGACATGGATACTCTTTAGATGATATTGAGGGAGAAAAGCTCTAATCTATTTTTTTTTAAACTTTATTTATTTATTTATTTGCCTTGGTGTTTGCCTGGAACTGGAACTACAGACAGTTGTTAGCTGCCATGTGGGTGCTGGGAATCGAACCTGGGTCCTCTGGAAGAGCAGACGGTGCTCTTAACCACTGAGCCATCTCTCCAGCCCCCTCAGGACTTCTTTCAAGGGTCATTTTCTTCTGCATCAGAAAGTCCAGTGATCCCTCTCTCCTCTCTCCCTCTCTCCCTCTCTCTCTCTCCTCTCTCTTCCCCTCTCTCTTTTTCCCCCTCCTCTCTTCCCTCTGGTCTCTCTTTCCCTCCCTCTTCTCTTCCTTTCTCTCTCTCTCCCTCCCTCTGTCCATGTCTCATGAAACCAAACTCACTATATAGCCAAGGATGACCTTGAACTCCAGATCTTCTGCTGGGATTATAGGTGTGCACATCATAGCTGGCTTCTTTTCATAGAACATCTTGTGGGCCTTTTCTGACAGCAATTCAGATTCAAAGGAAACAGTGTGTCTAGGGTAATGAGCTCCTCTTGGGACCCTTCCTGGTCTTCAGTTAGCCCTGTGGCCTACCTCCAGGCTCATTTCCTCTGCCTCTAACTCCAGGAAGCACTAGAAGAGGTTGTTTTGGCTTTATGCTCTCACTATCCTCACCTTGGCATCAAGATTCCTAGCAAGTAAGTGCCTGCCTCATTTCTCCATTCTTGACTCATCCTGGGCTTGTTTCTAAGTCCCTAGTAATTATATTGCCTTCCCAGGTCCCCAGGAGGGTGGCTGCCTTCTCTGCTGTCTTAACTAGATATGTCCTAAACTCCTGCCTGATCCACCACCTCTCATACCCTAGTTCCAAGGCCTGGGGTCACTGGGCAGCTCCCCCAGAAAAGACATTCCAATGGTAATCATTTCACTTGGGGCATGTAACATGTATTCACTTACCCTTAATTTTGAAATGTTTCATGAGCAGAAAGCATCACATCTGTGCTATTAATTTGTCTGTCCTTGTGATGGTTAATATTGTGTAATGTTTAATATCTATTGCCAACTTGATAAGAGATTAACCTCTGTGCAAACCTATGAGAGATTACCTCAATGAGTGGACAGATATGGCAAGTCTCACTTTAACTGTGGGAAGCACCATTGCATGGGCATCGGACCTGTTCAGACTAAAAAGGAGAAAGTGAGTTAGTCACTAGCTGGCCCCTGCACAAGGACACAGAGTGACTAGCTGCCTCTAGTGCGCTGCTGTGAATTCCCTCCATGGACTGTACCCTCAAGCTATGAACCAAATTAAATTCTTCCTCTTTTAGGCTGCTCATGTCAGGAATTTTATCCTGGCAACAAAACAAATAACTAATACAGATTATTGTTACTGAGAAGTTGAGCTGTTGCTGCCATCAGCCTGATCACGTGATTCTTACACCTTCAGAACTGGGTTTTGGATATGTGTAGTAGGTGGAGGTGTGTTGTATTATGTTTTCCCCAGCCCGTTTTGGGTCCGGGAGGTTTGTGACCTGCCTCAGGTCTGCGGCAGCCCGGAACCCGGTCTGCAGCGGGGGGTTTGGAACCTGGTTTGTGCACCCTCGGCTTTTGTCCCCCAAAGAAATGAAATCACACGCTTATATATTTTACACTGTTTGGCCCATATCTTAAGCACATTACTAGCTAGCTCTTTCTTCTTAGATTAACCCATTTCTATTAATCTTCCACCACATGGCCCATAGCCCGTGGCTAGCCAGTACCTCTACATGTCTGTTCCTCTTAGGGGTCCGATGCAGAGTGACTTAATTCCACCCTCCTTCCCTACCTGGATGCCTCTGATTCTCTACCCACTTCTACGGTGTCCTGCATGGGTCCAAACAGTTATTTATTTACATCATACAGAAAACATTCTACCACAGAGGTGAGTTTGCAACTATGGGCAACAAAAGCCCAGAAGTGCTAAAAGCTTAATAGGACCCTCTGGTAGGAACTTGGAAGACAAGGATGCTCAGAGAACGGAGGCGGAGCTCACAGGTTCCTTGGGAACCTGGAGTCATTCTGGCTGTTAAAAAAAAAAAGAAAAGAAAACCAGGCGGTGGTAATGTCTTTAATCCCAGCATTTGGGAGGGAGAGACAGGCTACAGAGCAACTTCCAAGAACAGCCAAGGCTGTGTTACACAGAGAAACTCTGTCTTGAAACCTCTCGCTCCAAAAAATAAAATCTATTTGCAAGTTTGGTGTGGTGGTACATAATTTTACACTTGGCACTTAGGAGGTAGAGACAGGCCTGAGTTCAAGGGCAGCCAAGAGGTACAAAGTAAAACCCTCTCACAGGGGGAGGAGGATTTGTCTGAATTCTGTCCATGCCCCGAGAACTTAAGTGAGGCTGAATGCAAGAATTGTGGTCTAGTTTCTTTGGTGGAGAAAATTTTCTGGTAGCGTTCTAAACAGGCATAGCTGTTTCTCAATGCTCTTCTTCAGATCTACACGGAGAGGGAGATGCTTTTGAGAAATCTTGATTCCTTCATTGGAATAAAAGGTATTGAGGAAACTATGAAAAGCACCAACTTGTAAAAATACTAATTTATGTGAGAGGACAGGAGGCAGGGAATTCACTGGGAATGTCACAGCTGCCTAGAAGGTGACTGTGTGGATCATTCTTTAGCTCACTATCCAGCTCTTAGTTTCTATGGCAACCTCCTCACCCTTAGGAAGCTCTCCATCTCTCACAAATGAGACATTAGATAATGAGACAATCTCTCACCAGGAGACATGTCCCATCAGATGGGGTTCATGCCCTCCTTAAATATCCCTTGGAACCATAGGTTCATGTGGACATTTTTCCCCTCTTCCACTCTTTATTTGGTATGGAGAGGTGAGAGAAAATATCTCAAAGCCCAGACTGGTCTTTGAAAACAAAGATGAGCTTAAATTGCTGACCCTCTTCCTTCCACCTGCCTGAATTACAGGCATGTATCACCTCTCCCAGCCATGTGGGCTTTTCTCTTTTTAAAGGTAAATCTTAGATTATTTGTTTCTTGTTGGTAAATTCAATCTTTCTGCTTCCTGAATCCTTTTTAGTAATTTATATTTTTTCTAGTGATCTGCATCTTTAAATTCATTGGAATAAATGGGGATGCAATATCTAAAGGAATGTCACATCTCCGCATCCTGTTTTTATTTGGCATGCTAGTGTACCTTTTTTCTTTCTGGCTTATATTTGCCAAAGGCTTTCTATGTTCTGATCTTATCAAAACATAGAACTTAGGTCTACTGTTTTTGGTTTTCTGTTTGATATTATCTATTTCTCTTTATTAATCTCTTCCTTCTCCCCTTTCTTGTTTGTTATTTTCTAGTTTCTGGAAGTAAAAGCCAAGTTCACTTACTTTTTCTCCTTTCCTTTCCAACATCTGGGTTTAACGTTGTAATTTTGTTATGTCTAAGTTTGGAATACTTCATTCTGCTAGTCATTGATTTCTAGATAGTTCTACTGCCTCTCCCTGTGGGAGAATTAGACTTCCTTATTTCACTGATGCTAGACTTGACCATGTGACCTGATTTAATGAATAAAATGTGGAGCTTCATTATCTCTTATCTTCATTTGGGAAGGGGTAGTTTTGCCCTTTCCATGTGGATGCTAGAAATTGATTTTAGGTGTCTTCCTTGACAAGGTTCCAACTTAAAAATTAAAAAAAAAAAAAAAAAAAAAAAAAGCAAGTATAGCTGGGCAGTAGTAGCACATGCCTTTAATCCCAGCACCCTAGAGGCAGAGGCAGGTGGATCTCTGTGAGTTCAAGATCAGCCTGGTCTACAGGGAGTTACAACCTGGTTTACAGAGTGAGTTCCAAGACAGCAAGGCTGCACAAAGAAATCCTGTCTCAAAAGGCAATAATAATAATAATTTTTTAAAGCTGGATATAGTGCCATAGTGGCAGGCATCTGTAATTTCAAGCACTTGGAAAGCATAGGCAGGCAAGTCTCTCTAAGTTTGAGGACAGCCTGGTCTACATAGAGAGTTCCAGGATAGCCATGACTACATAGAAAAATGCTGTCTAGAAACTAAATTAATTAATAAAAAGTAAAATAAAAAAATTGAGACAGGATCTCCATGCAAGCCGGTGTCAAACTTGCTATATAGCTGAGTATTAACCCCCCTTCAGTTCCTGATGCTGACCCACCCACATACAGGGTTTCTCTGTGTAGCCTTTGTAGACCAGGTTGGCCTTGAACTCACAGAGGTCTCTGGGCTCTGCCTCCTGAGTGTTGGAATTAAAGGTGCTGGGGCACCACTGCTCAGCTTCTGTTTTTTTGAACTGACTCCCACAAGTTGCCTTTTGACCTCCAGACACAAAATGGCATATGCTACCAATACATAAATAAGTGAAAATTAAGAAATAACTGTTATTGCACACTTCTTACAGATTCTTAAACACATTAAGAATTAAGAATGTATTTCTCGGGGGCTGGAGAGATGACTCAGCGGTTAAGAGCACTGTCTGCTCTTCCAGAGGACCCGGGTTCGATTCCCAGCACCCACATGGCAGCTCACAACTGTCTGTAGTTCCAGTTCCAGGCAAACACCAAGGCAAATAAATAAATAATAAATAAATAAAGTTTTTTTTAAAAAAAGAATGTATTTCTCTGTTTTGGGGTGGGGAGAGTTTGTGATGAAATCACAAGGTGAGTATACTAGGCAGAGATGTACACTAATTCACACCTTCAGCCTTGCTGTGTGTACAGGTCCCTTTCTTCATTTTATTTTATTTTTTTTAATTTTAAGACAGTATTTCACTGTGTAGCCTAGACAGGCTTCTAAAGTATAATCCTCCTGCCCAGCCTCCTGTCCATATGCATTTCTTTTTTTTTTTTTAAACTTTATTATTTATTTATTTATTTATTTGCCTTGGTGTTTGCCTGGAACTGGAACTACACACAGTTGTTAGCTGCCATGTGGGTGCTGGGAATCAAACCTGGGTCCTCTGGAAGAGCAGATGGTGCTCTTAACCGCTGAGCCATCTCTCCAGCCCCATGCATTTCTAAAGTATAAGAACAATGGTGTTGTCAGAAGTTTCTCAGTTCCATCTAGCCCAATGGTCAGTCCAGTTGAATCTATTCCATCGGAAGTCCCAAAGCTGGTTATAAAATAATTAACTTGGATGCTTAATTTTTTTAAACCGCTTGGCCAGTAGCTCAAGAATATTACTATCTAACTCTTACACTTAAATTAACCCATAATTCTTATCCGTGTTTAGCCACATGGCGGGGTACTGTTTTTTCATTGCAGCATTCACATCTTGTTTCCTCTACATCTGGCTGGCATCTCCTTTTCTGTCTTTCCTCTCCCAGAATTCTCCAAGTCTGGTTGCCCCACCTCTACTTCCTATCTAGCTACTGACCAATCAGCTTTTTATTAAGCCAATATGAGCAACAAATCTTTACAATGTATAAGAGCATTATTTCACATAATGAGGCCGAAGAGATGGCTCAGCAGTTATGAACACTGCCTGCTCTTTCAGAGGACCAGAAGTCAGTTCCCAGCACCCACTCACACAGGGACTCACAGCTTTCTGTAACACTAGTTCCGGGGGTCTAATACCTTCTTCTGGCCTCCATAGGCACAGCATACATGTGGCACACAGATATACACACACATGCAGAACACCAATGCACGTTAAAAAAAAATAGTAGTAAGTAAAACAAAAACCAAAAAATATTTTCCTGTGCAACCCAAATAAAATTTTTATTTATTAATTTTGTAGGTTAGCATAAAGTAATACATTTTGTCATCTTTAAAAATTATCTAATACTTAATACATAATTTTGTTTTAAATGTCTTTTTTTTTTTTTAACAGAGATACTCTCTGTGTATCATGCCTGGCTTGTAACTTGATATGTAGACTAGATTGACATCACACCTCCAGAAATCTACCGCCTTCTGCCTCCCAAGTGCTGGGAACCCAGTGGGTGTTTATAATTTGACAGTGAAATTGAAAGGATAGCACCCATTGGGATGCACCTGCAGGAGAGGGTAGAGTTTTACTGAGAAATAAGGACTTTGAGGAGTGGTACAAGGCTAGATGAGGTGGATTCTTAAACTGCAGGCAAAACAGTGAAGTGGAACTTTTTGTAAATTGAAACTACTATTGGGTTCTCAGAAAGAAGTGGAAGAGGGGGCAATTATTGCTAGGCTCTTTTTGTTCTAGTTTGGTTTTCTTTTGAATTTGGATCCCCATGCCCCCCTTTTGTTTTTTTGTTTTGTTTTGTTTTGTTTTTTAGGTTTTTTTCTTTGATTAGGATTTCCCTGTGCAGCTCTGGCTAACCAGGAACTCACTCTGTAGACCAGGCTGGCCTCAAACTTGGAGATCTGCCTGTCTCTGCCTCCTGAGTGCTAGGATTAAAGGCATGCTCCATCATCGCCCATCATTATGCCAAGTTCTTAAACTTAAGTTCAAATTAAATTAATACTCAGGGGCCGGAGGGATGGCTCAGAGGTTAAGAGCACTGACTGTTCTTCCAGAGGTCCTGAGTTCAATTCCCAGCAGCCACATGGTGGCTCACAACTATCTATGATGACATCTGGTGCCCTATTCTGTATACTGTATGCATAATAAATAAATAAATAAATCTTTAAAACAATTAATGCTCAGGCTCAGAAAACTGTCTTTCTATTTTTTAAATGATGATTAATATACAAGAATTATTGAAAACATATTGAGATATAAACATCATAGAAAAGCCATCTTCTTCTGTCTGTGGTAGACTCCCAAGCCCAGAGGCACCTAAAGAAAATCCAGGAGCCACTGGAAGCTGTGGCTGCCTTCTAGTTGAGCAACTGAGTCCTATTTGGGACAAATCACTGGTCACACAAGTTCCAGAATGAGTAGAGAAAGAAGAGGAAGCAGCTTGTCATTTGGGTTTAGTTTTTAAGAACAGGACAGGCTAAGTATTGTGTAAGAGCACAGGATATGACAGCAGTCAAGCACTATGAGCCAGCCTTTACCAACTTCTCATAACCGTATGACCCGAGGAGGAAATGCTTGCCCTCCAAAAAACAACATCCCTTATCTATAAATAAGGAGAGCACCTTTCCGACATGGGGTTGAAGGGAGTTTACATGGAGATGCTATGAAGTACCACAAAATGTAAAAATATTTCATGTTTAGAAGGTGCCTTGAATTCTTTACTTCTCTCTCTCTCTCTCTCTCCTGCCTCACTGCTTGTCAGATCTCCTGGCATGTTAGATCAGATAGATAATGGAAACCCATAAAACCATCAGGAATGATCAAATTCTTCTATAAAATTCTTCTATAAATAAGTTACCTAGTAACTTATTTATAAGACAGTTAAAAATTTTAATATATGAATATTAATT
Organism: Sigmodon hispidus; assembly: GCA_004025045.1. Classification (NCBI taxonomy): domain Eukaryota; kingdom Metazoa; phylum Chordata; class Mammalia; order Rodentia; family Cricetidae; genus Sigmodon; species Sigmodon hispidus. Next base: position 32,279 of record PVIH01018799.1, read on the forward strand.
CTTTGGGAATCTCATGCAATGTATTTTGGTCATATTCATCCACTCCACTCCTCACCCTAACTCTTCTCAGATCCCTAACCCTCCACCCCCAACTTTGTCCTCTTTTTTTTTTTTTTTTAAACTTTATTTTTTTTTTTAATTTATTTGCCTTGGTGTTTGCCTGGAACTGGAACTACAGACAGTTGTTAGCTGCCATGTGGGTGCTGGGAATTGAACCCGGGTCCTCTGGAAGAGCAGACGGTGCTCTTAACCGCTGAGCCATCTCTCCAGCCCCCTCTTTTTTTTTTTTTTAATCTAAATAACTTATGAAGCCTCATTTGTACTGCCCTTATCCTCCTGGGTGTGTGTGTGGCCACTCACTGGAGCAGGGTCAACCTCCCAGGGGACGAACTCTTAAAGAAAACAGATTCTCCCTCTCCCAGAAGCCATCAACTTGTGAACTGCTTGTGAACCATTTCCCTTCCATACTAGAGGGTAACTGTGCTGTCTAGTGTAGACTTCAAGTGCAATGGCCCTTTGAAAGGTACTGATCTTCCCTGACCTCTAATTTCTATGAACTTTCCCTCTTCTTTATGGCCCCTGAGCATGTGTGTGTGTGTGTGAGAGAGAGAGAGAGAGAGAGAGAGAGAGAGAGAGAGAGAGTATATGTGTGAGCGTGTGGAGTGTGTATGTGAGAGTGTGTATGTGTGTGAGTGTGTGGAGTGTGTGTGTATGCGTGAGTGTGTGTGTATATGTGTGTGTGTGTGTGTGTGTGTGAGAGAGAGAGAGAGTATATGTGTGTGTGTGTGTGTGTGTGTGTGTGTGAGAGAGAGAGAGAGAGAGAGAGGAGAGTATATGTGTGAGCGTGTGGAGTGTGTATGTGAGAGTATGTATGTGTGAGTGTGTGGAGTGTGTGTATGAGTGTGTGTGGAGTGTGTGTATGAATGTGTATGTGAGAGTGTGTATGTGTGTGAGTGTGTGGAGTGTGTGTGTATGCGTGAGTGTGTGTGTATATGTGTGAGTGTGTGGAGTGTGTATGTGACAGTGTGTATGTGTGGGAGTGTGTGTGTATAAGTGTGTGTGAGTGTATTGTGTAATATAGATGCCCCATTTGTGGTTGAGCATTGCACTTATACATTCTTTGCCGGTTGACCAGTTGTGAGTTTCTGTATCAACCATCAGGTCCTATGCAAAGCAACTTCTCTGATGAGGTCTGGATGCTGCACTAATCTATGACTGGAGAGAGATAAATTTAGAGAGCAATTTGACCCTATGTCCATATAGTAAAAATCACAAGTTCCCTCCTGCAGTCAGTCCTTAAATCCAATCAGAAACTAGTTGGTTATTCCCATAATGTGTGTGCCACTATGGTACTTACGAGTCTATCTTGCCACACAGCTCATTATTGTAGTTCATAGAGTTCCCTGCTGGGCAAGACTTAATGACATTCCCTAAGCATAGCATACATAGCATCTTTCAATACGATGACAGCTAGCCAGTAATGAGGGAGTTTCCTGGTCGGTACCAACTTGATTTCTTCATGTATGGGAGCAATGTATCTAATGTCTCCAGCAACGAGGTCTTACTATGAAGAGCAATGGCAAGAGTCTGTATTGTTACAAGACTCCAGGCTACATCTGACCAAGAACGCAAGAGAAAATATCCCCAACCTAGTATTGGGCTTTTTATTTAGTGACTTATGGCTGCTGGGAGGAGACTGGCGCACCCCGTGAGTTGGTAACTCCAATTAAACTCTATTATTTGAATATACTATACAGCTTATAGAAGAGCAGGCTAGCATATGGGCTTTTCAAATACCCTTCCTTAGTTATCTGCCCTCCCATGCCATTTCCCGTGAAAGCTCCCTCCCCACCACCTTCACCCCCTCACCCTTCATATCACCTGAAGTACTCTTATCACTTCCTTATTATTTATGTGCACACATGGGGGAGTGCATTCTTGTGCCACAGTGAGTGTGTGGAGGTTGGCAGTCATGTAGGAATCAGTTCTCTCCCCACACATGATCCTGGGTCTCAGGTTGTCAGGCTCGGTAGCAAGCCTTTGACACTTTTGTCTACTGAGGCATCTGGTCCTCACAAGAGGTTTTGTTTTGTTTTATGATGTGAAGGCGAAAGTTTCTAATCAATGGGCTGTTTTCGTTGGTTTTGTTTTGTTTCTTTTAGTTTGTGTTTTAATATGTAGCCCAGGCTGGCTTTAAGCTTGAATGATTCACCTGCTTTTACCTCCCACGTTCTGGAATTGCAGGCCTGGGCCGCCACACCCAGCCCTGTTATTTTGTTTCTAATGTGGTACTGGGGCTGAAATCCAGGACCTTTTGCATACTGACCAAGCATGGCTTTTCTTCTTGTCATAGCCCTTCCCCCTTGTTTTTATTTAGTCTCAGGCAGAAGAATCATCTCTCTTCTCTCCCAGGCTGGATTTGAACAAGAAGCGCTCTACTTAACATAGTCCCACAGCAGAGGGAATTCTAATGAGCTCCTGGGTCTCTGGAGTGAGAGCTGAAGAGTGATATGCAGACTGTTCCCTCTGGTTATCAACAGTCTACAGAGTGCCAACTGAACGTCTAGTTCTAGTGCTATGGTGTAGGCTCTTTCCACAGACCACATGCGTGGAAGCCTTTGCTGCTCTGGGTTCTGCTCAGCAGATGTCATAAAGCAAAGCTGCACTGGAGAAAATGCCCAAACTCATCCACCCCAGGTCATTCACATGCTTCACTGTTAGGCATCAGTGTGGGGGACAGTTCTTGAACTGTAATCTGAAAAGGAACCACACCCCTCCCAGGACTTCCCTGTTCTAATAAAAAGCATTTTCTTCTCCACCCTTTTGAAATGAGATTCTGATTCCATTTATAGGAAATACATCTTCCTTTCCCCAAACTAGTCTAAAATTCAGTGAACTTCCATATGGTGTCAAAGCTGAATTTTTACTCTGATTGGCATCCTAAGTTTATGTGAAAGTGACATGTTCACTTGTGAATCGTATCCTAGAACAAGGTCAGAGCGCTTTCATTTTTCTAAGAAAAAGGCCCAGCGAAGGCTCACATGGGAAAAAAAATATGAAGATAGAGAAAGAAGATAGATGAAGGGGAGCTGGTCATGGTCAGGACACGTGACTCTCAGCATTGAGAGGGGAGGCAAGAAGTTCAAGGTCGTCCTTGGCTACTAGCAAGTTTAAGGCCAGCCTGGGCTACACAAGACTCTGTTTCAACAACAAAAAACATAAGCAATGAGAGACAAAACCAAAAAAGGAGACTCTGTATATTCTATGTGTGTGCGTGTGTGCGCGTACATGTGTATGTATGTATGTGTGTGTGTATGTGTGTGTGTGTGTGTGTGTAGTACAGTATGATTGTGACATCTGGTATCTTCTTCTACAGTTGGGTCCTAGAGACCAAACTTAGCTTGTCAGGTTTGGTGGCAGTCACCTTTATCCACCGAGTCATCTCACCTGCCCCAGCATGCTTTAGCACGACACTAAGAACTTATGAGTTATGTCATGCATGCCAAACACTTTTCAGATATTTCCGTGTTTCATGCAACCATCTGAGGAAAGTATTATTGTCATCCCTGTCTCAAGACAGTGAATTTCACACAGGATGGTTTTGTCCAGTGCACCCCACCCTTTGGTGAGAACACACTTCTCCAGAAGTTCCTGCAGACCGCCCTCCCCACCCCCAGTACAGCTTGGGCTTACCTCAGTTGAAGAGGGGGTATGTATCTTTATTTTCTAATTCAAAACTATGAGATCCAAAGATCTTGTCTGGAGCTTGGGGTATAGCTCAAAGATAGAGTATAACTCTTCAGTGTTACACACACACACACACACACACACACACACACAGAGAGAGAGAGACAGAGAGACAGACAGACAGAGTCTCAATTGAGACTCTATTTATGAACTACTTCTCTTGTTGATTCTGAGGTCACGTCTCTGGATTTCTTAGCGTTTCATTCTTTGTCAGTTTTTGCAAGCTCATGGTAATTCCACAACCCACACAAACAGGCTTGCCAGCACCGTCTGCCAGTGCCTCGGCCATGACTCCCTCTCCCCCGGTGACCTTGACCTCCCTCCTGTGTCAGAGGCCAGATCATTACTCACCAAATCTATTCCCTCTTCTCCCTTCAAGGTCAGGTGTGGCTTCATGGCTGAGTTTTGGACAGAGAAATACATAATCCACTGTCTGCACACTCACTTTCTGCAGGCCAGATAGCGAGGGCCAGAGCTGGGTGCTGAGGACCCAGAGCTGCACCCATGGAAAACCTACAGCACCGTGTGATTGGAAAGCCAGAAATAAGCCAGTGTTTGCTGGTTCCCGTCTAACAGTCAGCTTCTCCAGATGCACACCGAGTTGCCCATCCCAGTATCAGGCACTGCCATTACCATAAGCCTTCTTCTGCCCAAAGGAGAAAACAGCTCTCCTGTGCCTCTCTGGCATGTTCTTCCAGCAATGGTGTCCTCTCTTCTCTGCAGAGGATGTAATTTACTTTAGATCTTTTAAAAACGTATGGATATTCATGGGGGTGGAAGTACATGCTTGTAATTCTACTGTTCATAAGATTGAAATAGGAGGGTTGTATGAGGAGACTCAGGGGCATAGCTCAAAGCCTGGGTTACATGAGGAGACTCTGTCTAAATAATAATAAAAAAAATCAAGTAAAGAGAATAAAATGGACACATACTTTAGATATATTAAAGAGGAGCAATCTTGAGTGTGTCACTGGTAAACTTTTGTGTGCACACTCATACGCCTGTGCTACGGGCACCAGATCAAGATGTAGAGAACTGTTGTTCTGAGTGTATCCTACATAGGGAAAGATGCCCCCCCCACAAAATGTTATACCTTTCATTGATTATTCAAACAAAACTGTATACAAGATTATACAAGGGATGGGCAAGAAGCAATCGCAATATGTAGACATGATTGTGAAGCATAAAAAGGGAAGGACCCTATACGGGAGGGGAAGGGGTCACGAGAGGGCTTCTGGGTGCTGTTGGCAAACCTCTCTCCCGCCTTCCCGCCTCTGTCCCTGCAGCCGAGGCTGGCCTCAGACCTGCACCAATCTT
>PVIH01018800.1:0-37356 GCA_004025045.1 Sigmodon hispidus
TGGAAGGGGACTGGCAGCAGGGCGATCAGGGTTATCCTGGCATCTTTCAGACTCTCCAGGGGTCACGTCTGTTCCCGGGCTAGGAATCTCAACTTTCCACAGCCCTGTCCTCTCCCTCTTGCAGGGAAGCATCTTCAGCCTGAGCAGCAGTGGAGGACGCTGTTGCTGCCCAGGGACAGGTGAAGTTGAGCTTGGCAGCAGTGGTGGAGGCTGCTGAGGTAGCCCCAGAGCAAAGGAAGGAGCCTCTGACTTGCTGAAAAGCGGCCTTTTCCCTTCATCTTCTGTGCCTTCTGGGGACATGGGCTCATGGGGCTTGTCTTCTGCACAGTCTCTAGGTGGCTCTAGCACTGGCTGGGGCTCCAAGTGGCGGCATCTCTCTGACCAGCACGCGGCTAAGTCCTTGGCAAAGAAGACCAGGAGCTGCTCTTTCTTCAAGAGCTTGATGGTCTGCCTGAATCCAATCTCCTCCAGGCTGTCACCCAGCATGGGCAGGGAAGAGAGTTTCTTCAGGGTTTTGTAGAGCTTGCTTGGCTCCGTCTCCCTGCACAGGTGCTCCTTCAGCTGCTGCAGGGCTCCTGGGCGCTTGGAGGGCTCCATCTCCTCTGACCACCAATGAAGGACTGACTGGCAGCCTCCCTGCTGCTCTCCTGGCCTGGGGTCCCAGCGGTTGGCTGGACCACGCCTCCTCACAGAGGCCCAATCACCCATGCCCCTAGGCGGCTTCTCCTGGGCCCCGCCCTTTCCGACTTAGGGCCCTCTGAAGCAGGCTTCATCTCCAGATCCCAGGACATTCCCTGCCTCGAAAAGACGCTTTCCCCCGCTCCCCAGCCCTGAGACAGCATGGCTGCCATACGGGGCCTCTCTGACATGTGACTCTTGCACCTTGGCAGTCTCTCTGAGTCCTTCTGTCTGCTCTGGAGCTGGCAGGCTCACCAGAGAAAAAGGCCCTCCTCAGGGGTGATGCCATGCCATGGATGGTATGTACCCACACAGCAGGAGCCAGAAGACGACAGGATCCCCTCTCCTGCCTTACTGTGTGCAGTGCAATCGGAGGAAACAGGCAGCTCCCCTCAACATCCTTGGGGCAAGTGCTTTTTTCCTTGCTGCCCTTGGTTGCCTCTCCTACTCCTGCTCCATCATCACCTGGTGGCCAGAGCCTCCCTCCTTCTCTGCCTTTGAGCAGGTGACAGGAACACAGGTATTCTCAAGGGGGCATAGAAGAAACTCCAAAGACAACGTTTTATTTGCGATTTCCTTCTTGGATCTTGGCTCCGTTATTTCCAAGGTTATCCTGGCTTTGAATAGCTGTCCACTTGGATTCAATGCCCTTCTCTCTCTCCCAGGAAGCCTCTAACAACGCCCACACCAGCTTCAACGTCTCCTCCACCCCACACCATCACCAACCCAACTGACACACACATACTCACACACAGCCTCACCTCCTCCTCAGACACACACATGTCCACAAAAACAACACGAAACAGAAACAAATCACACCAAAATCTGTATGTTTATTGTCCTTTGTGGAATGTATTGTGCATTCAACAGGAAATTTTAAGGGGAATAGGCGTACTAGGCCTGGGTATCAAAACTGCTGGAAAGTAGTCCACACCAAGGTATGGAGTTAAAAGCCAAAGTCAGAAGATGCCTTCCCTATAAGGAGGGGCTAGCCCCTCCCTAATAATGGAGAGTTGTGGCTCTTATCAGCTGGAATGCACACTTGTTAACTTTACAAATCCATGGCCTCAGCTGTTGTGAATCAAGATGTTAAGTGTGTTTGGTGCGTTTGTGTAATTGTGTGTACATCTTATTTCCCAAGGCAAAGGAACTCCTTTGAGACAGTTATTGGAATTTAAATGTTTACCAGTTTTCTAGATGAGTAACTTAGGGTCCACTTTTTTTTTTTGTAGTTTTCATTGCTGACATGTCAGTACTTATTATTGCTCTATTTTCTTCATAAAATCATTTTTCTTTTTCTCTTGTCTTTTTTCAATTGCCTGTAGCACTTTTTATTTGAGATCTCATGTTCTTTACACCATCCACTTTGTCATGTCCATTGGTATCATATTTGTTTATTTCACATTTGTTCAGTCATGGTGATGATTACTAATGAATACATCTTCTGATCTTAAACTCCCCCCCCCGAAAAAGAAAGACTCCTAGTAAAACCTTTTTTTTAGGATCTTATTATGACTCTATGTGTTTCTGCAATGTTTTCTAAGCCTACTTTGAGATTGCTTTTTAAATGTGCTTATTGAGACTGGTGTCTACATCTTTACATTTAGTTCATGATAGTTTTTTTGTAGTGTTCTTAATCTAGTGCTAATAATAATTTTCTTGATGAAGCATGAAGATTTCCTCACTTCTTGATCTTAAGAATTTATTGATTGTTTTTAAGGAGTATACATTATTAAATGAGCAGTTATTGATATCCTTCTAACTACTGTGACTTCACTAGTCCTGAACATTTACCCAGTTTTCCAGCATCAACTCTTATTGCATGGGCTTATGTTCAACTAAATAGCTTTTTCTTACTGCAAATATATGTGCATTATTATTCCATACTTTTATTTCCCATGCTGTTTTTTTTTTCCTGTGGTTCATGAGCATCAAAACTGTTCGGATATTTGTTTGCTTTCCTCATTTTGACATTTGCATAGTGTTTTTTGTTAGCATGGATGCTATTTCTCATGGAAGGAGAATTCAATTCATTTCCAGATCATAGGTCCCTGGATCCTATTTATGAACTCCATGGTTTCTGTCTTTTGAATCAGAAGGTATCTTCTACTGTAGGGTGACCATATGTTACAGTAATATTCTGATTGTTTTTAAATTTTGTTGCACATTTCCTAACAAAGCTAATAAGACAGCTTCTCATGTCTTTTATTGAATGATTTCTTCAGTGGTCTTTGTATCTTGGATGGAGAATCCCCAGTAAAAAATGAGAAGAGTTGAACTGTCTATTTAATGTTTGCATATTTTGCAATTTGATATTCAAAATATTTTTGATAATGTTTATTGTTAGTAATATAACTCTATGTGTGATTGAAAACACACCCTTGTTTGTGCATATTGATGAGCTCATATTATACTCAGATAAAATGTTAGTGAAGTAAAAGAAAAAAGACATTAAAAAGGAAATCAACTTTTAATTTGAATGTAAGTAAACAGGAACATTCTGCAACAGAATTACCAAGTGTAATGAGAAGAAAAATGTATTGCTTAATGTTATTTTCATTAAAAACACATATGAAAGAAACTGTATTTATATTAAGAGACATGCATTCACTTTATATAAGGAAATTTGATATTTGTAGATATTCGAATGAAAAATTAGTTATTCTCTGAAAGTGAAAGCATTTTAAACAACAGTATAATTAACTTGATGAACTTTTCTTTGTTTCACATATAAGCTGAGACAGACAAGTCACAGAAATGAGCATATCATTTTGCCAAATGAGATGAGTGACTAATACAACTTGATATCATAAATGGGCTTTACCATAGAGTAAACTAAAAAATCAAAATTCAATATAACTTCAAAGCTACTAATTCAAGTTTACATAATTTGTATGTAAAGGTCATTATTTTAAGTCTAAAGTCTAAAGAAAATGATATATGCAAAAGATGATGGTTGTACTCTATAAAATGAAATACCTCTCACTATTTCTCCACCAGTTGGTTTTGGCCATGGGCTTTATCACAAAATGAAGGACAAACTAGTACAGAATTACATGTGTATGAATTATATGGATAGGTGTTAATTTAGCAAGGAAAAATGTGCCTCACAGAGTGCAATACAATTCAAAACAACATGACACAATTGAAAACATATTGTCAGTCCTTTAGTATTTGACAAAGATACCAACAACATATGCTGAAGAAAAGAAAACTTTTTCAACAAATGATACAGAAGAATTCAATTAGAACTTTACATATCATTTTGTACAAAAATTACTCCAAATGAAACAAAGACATAAATTTGAAGCATGACACACTAAAACTGGTAGAAGAAACCAGAGGCAGTACATTATATGTATATATTTAGGACCACCTGATTAGGTCCTACTACTGACTAGGACCACCTTTTGCTAAGACCTAAGTCACACAATTGACAAATGGGAGTAATACAAATACAAAGCTTCTTCAGGAATAAAGAAACAATAAACTGGGTAACAAAAACAGAAGACCACAAAATGGGAAAGAATTTTGCCAGCTATACATCTAAGAGAGTACAAAGGTACAGATAATATAAAAGAATGAATAAAAACAAACAAACAAAATACTCAGTGTTTAGAGATATTCCACCAGACATTGAACCCTGTGTTCACGTTTATGTTAATAAAACAAAATCACCATAGGTCAGGAGGTTGAGTTAGCAACTAGTTGACATAAAGAAAACAGAGAGAGCCAGAGACTGTCTGATAGATGTTTGACAGATGTCAGTGTGTTACTGAAGAAGTCAGACATGCAGTAGAAAGAAGAGGTAACCCAGCCATGGGACAGAATGGAGACTGATAGAAATGAGTTGAGTTATAAGAGCTAGTTGGGAACAAATCTAAGTTAAATATGAAGCTTTCATAATTAATAATGTGTCTCCATGTTATTTTTTGCAGGCTGGTTGTTCAAAGAAAGAATGATGAAAAAGCTTACTACAACCCAGTTTGAAAAAATATGGGTCTGGGGTTGAGCAGACATCTCTCAAAGGAAGAAAACAAACTGAATATTTTTCCAGAAAATGTTCATCATCCAGAGCAATGAAGGAAATTAAAATGAAAACAATGTTAGGATAGGTAATTTCCCTAACTAATTAAGGTAATCATTAATTACCTTAATCTGCATGGCAAAGGTCAAAAAAGCAATGGACAACAAATGGTAGGGAGGAGTGTATGAGAAAGAAATCCCTCATTCAGTGTTGCTGTGATTGCAACCTCATCCAGACACTATGGAAATCTGTGTGGAGGATTCTCAACATGCAAAAATGAATTGACCATATAACCCACCTATACTTCCACTTGGCATGACCATAGATACCTCCTCAGCCACTGTCATTCCTAGAAGTGGCAACAACCTAAATTGTCTTTCATGTAATGGACCGATAATAAAAACATGTTGCATTTACCACACTGTATAATACTATCATTTATCTTTTTTCACTTTAATGTATTTATTAAACATTTTTAACACACTAACCATTATTTCCTCTCCCTCTCATACCATTAGTCCTCCCCCAGCTTCTCCCACCTTGTAGTGATAAATTTTATAGTTAATAAATCAAAGTAAATTATCAGAGAACAGAATCACTCACCCACAGTGAAGCCATGAGGGTCAAAATGTGGTCACTCATGTCTTTAATCTCAGCACAGGAATGACAAAGTGGCAACTTATACTTTTAATCTCATAACTCAGGAGATAGAGATATTTCTGTGTTCCTATGAGTTCAAAGCCTAAGAACTAAACTGTAGTAGCTCTCACATTTAATACTAAATCTAGAATTATGGTGCACTGTTGATCGAGAAGTCAAACAAGTGGGAGGAGATATTTAAGGCAGGTGTAGGTAGACATAGAGGTATTCTGTAGATGCAAACATCCTCTTGGGGGATTCTTGAAGATAGTTTTTACCCTGAGAATTAGGCTCAGTGAAAACAGACTGTAGTCTGTTTTTCTCTCTGATATACCAGCTTTTCCCCATATCTGGCTCTGAGTTATCATTAAATACAAACTAGAATTTCTATTTTACTAGGCATCCAACTTTTGGGGCACAAACATCCAAAACAGCCACTTAGCAGCTGGAGCAACACATGGCTGGAGGAGTAATTACCATCTTGATAAGCTTTCTGTTCAGATTAACCTCCAGGCTTAGGCAGAACCGAGCACACGTTGTTTCTTTTTAACCTACATCTGGGTAGGTTTTTCACATAGTGGCTTCTTTTTCCTGGTGGGTTGTTCTTTTTTTTTTTTTTTTTCTCTTTTTGAATCCCTTCTTGGTATGATACCACACTAGGTAGCTGTCCCACTTCACATTCATCTGATTTGTCAATGATAATAAGTTTGGTGTAATTTGTGTTTTCTCTAAAAGTGGTATTTGTTTAAGGCAATGGAAGATATTTGGTTTTACACTGATACTACTATTGATGATTTGAAGCTGGAACCTGTAAAGGAAAAGATAAATAATATAGATGTCATTATCATCATAATATTTATTATATTGCATGTTATGAATATTATTGGTTTTATTATTTCAGTTTTATCATTTAAAAAGTCAGTTAGTGTAAATGCAAAGAAAAAAGTCTTAGAAAAGCTTATTCAGAGAGAACACAAAGCTTTCAACCTCAAACAGAGGAATATATAGACCCAATCTCAACCATGTCCACTGTGTTTACATAAAAACCATCTGTAGGCTGTCATTTTATCTTATTAAACATGTTCCTTGCCTTACAGAGGCTTCTCAATTTCAGGAGGTCCCATTTATTAATTGTTGTTCTAGTTACATTTGGAAAGTTATCTCCTGTTTTGATACTTCCCACTTTTTCAACCAGGTTCAGTGTAACTGTGATTATATTGTTGTCTTTGATCCATGTTGACTTGAGTTGTGTGCATAGTAATAGATATGAAGCTCTTTGTGTTGTACATGCCCCCATCCAGTAAACACAGCACCATTTGATGAAGATGCAATTTTTCCATTGTATATTTTGTATGTTTTATCAAAAATTAGATGTTCATATGCATGTAGATCAATGTCAATGTCTTTAGTTCAATTGCATTGATTACAAGTCTGTTTTTATGTCAGTACTAAGTTGTGTTTATTACTGTAGCTCTGTAGTAGAACCTGAAGTCAGAGATGATAATGCCTCCTAAAATTCTTTCATTTACAAGATTCTATTTGGTTCTGGTATTTGTTATTGTTGTTCTTTTATATTAATTAGTGTATTGTTCTTTCTATGTCTGTAAAGAACTGTGTAAGGATTTTGATGGGGATTACTTTGAATCTGTAGATTGCTTTTGATAAGACTGCCATCTTTGCCCTTTCAGTTCCACCTATCCAATAGTATGGGACAGCTTTCCATTTTCTGATAACTTCTCCAATGTTTTCTTTAATGACTTAAGGTTCTTATCATACATATATTTCTTTTTGTTGGTTGGAGTTACCCCAATATATATGATGCTAATTTTAGTTTATTTATTCATTTAAAAGGTCTTGTTTTATTATGTATTCTCCTATTCATCCATCCTTCCCTCTTCCCAATCCCTCCCAGTCTGCCTTCAGACACCCCCACCCCATTTCTTGATCACATCTCCAAGAAGGGCAAGAAGTCCTAAGGTGGATTAACTCAGTGTGGTGTATCTGCTCCAGGAAGATCTGATATCCTCATTCCAATATCAAGAGAGGGTTATGCACTCCTCTGCAGTGAATAGGCTCCAAGGTGACAGCCTATTTACCAGAACACAGTCTGATTCCACCCCTCCAGACTCTACATACTGTTCATGCCAATTGTCCGTTGCCTAATCTTGGAGAGCCTACCTCTTTTTCCTATGGTTCCCCAGGAGCTGTTCTTGATTCACTGGGCTCCCCACAGTTCCAGCCAGTCATCTTTGTGGGACTGTTCCTCATAATCCCTATCCCTTCACTCATACAGACTCTTCTCCCTGACTCTCTAGCTGGAAGGGAATCTTGCCCAAATGATCAGCCATGGAACTCTGCCTCTATCTCCATTCATTGTTAGGTATAGGTTTTGTGATTACTCTTAGGGTGGTTATTATTTTGATTATAGGGGAAGTCCTGCTTAGACACCCCCTCCACTATTGGCTGGAGACCTAGACCGGGACATCCTATCTGTTCTTGGGAGTTTTTCTATCACTCAGTGCCTTTTCAACCCCACATTGGCTTCTTCTATCAATGTATCCATCTCGTTTGTTCTCCCTCTTTATTACTCCTCTCACTCAACCATCTCCTTCTCTCATGATTTGTTTCCACCTCTCCTTGGTTACTACCTGCTATGATCCCAATTGCTAATGAGATATTTTACATTTTCTCTTCCTATGGGGATCCCTGGGTGTATCACTTAAATTTCTTCTGACACCAAGATTTTCAGGGTTTGTGGTTTACAGGTTGGGTATTCTTTGTTTTTCGTCTAAATGCACTTATGTGTGAGTACATTCCATGCCTATCCTTCAGGGCTCAGGCAGATGCTCTCCAAATCTATCCATTTGCCTGCAAATTTTAGAATGTCATTCTTTTTTACTGCTGAGTAGTACTTCATTGTGTAGATGTACCACAGTTTGTTAATCCAGTCTTCAGTTGAGGGGCCTGTAGGTTGCTTCCAGGTTCTTGCTATTATGAATAATGCTAATTGCAGCTTTTGTAAAAGAGGACATTTGCCTGAACTTTTCAGCTCTTTTATCATTTGTGTATTGTGGACTATTGATTTTTAAAAAATTAGTCTGCCACATTGCTAAAGGTGTTTATAAACTGTAAGAGTCTCCTGGTAAAATTTTGAGATCACTTATTTGTCTTATCATTAATGCACAAACAGTGATTATTTGACTTCTTCCTTCTCAGTTTTATCTTGATCTTCTTTTGTTGTCTTGTTCTAGCTATAAATTCAAGTCCTATATTGGATAGATATGGGAAAAGTGGACAATCTTTTCATGTTTCTGATTTTAGTAGAATTTCCTTGAGTTTCTCTTCACTGAATTTGATGTTGGCTATAGGCTTTGTGTCTGTTGCCTTTATTACATGTAGATATGTTTCTTGTATCCATGATCTCTCTAAGACCTTTATCATGAAGTAGTGTTAGATTTGGCAAAGGAACTTTCAGCATCTAATGACATGATCATGTGATTTGGGTGTCATGGTTACTGTAGACTCTTAAAAGAGAGTTTGGCAATGTTCTTTCTGTTTCTATTGTGTGGAACAACTTAAGGAATATTGGTATTAGTTTTGTGAAATTCTAGTAAATATCTGTGCTGAAACAATCCAGCCTGTTGTTGTTGTGTTTTTTTTTTAAAGATTTAATAACTGCTTCTGTTTCTTTGATGGTTATAGGTCTACTTAAGTCATTATCTGGACTTGATTTAATTTAGTTAAGTGGTATCTATCCAGAAAGATGTTCAAATATTTTATGTTTTTTGATTTTGTAGAAGATAGCTTTTTGAAATATGACATAATGTGTTTTTCTGGATTTGCTCTGTCTGTTGTTATGTTTTCCGTTTGAATATTGCTATTTTTATTTTGAATATGCTCTCTTTCTTTGTGGGTATTTTGATAAGGATTTGTCTATCTTGTTTACTTTCTCAAAGAACCAACTCTTTCTCTCAGTGAATCTTGTATTGTTTTCTTTGTTTAAATTTTATTGATATTTATCCCCAAATTTGATAATTTCTTGCCACCTACACCTCCTGGGTGAGTTTGCTTTTAATTATTCTAGACCTTCCAGCTATGCTGTTAAGTTTCTTACATGAGATTTTATATTTTTTATGTAGGCACCTATAGACCTGTATCCCTGCTAGGGAGAGTTGAGCTCCCGTCGATTCTGGTTCTGGTTCCAGGACCGGGTGTTGTCTGCAGAGCATGTACCCATGCACTCTGTAGCAGAAAGAGATAAACTCTGACTGCCACGGTCCACCCAGATGCTGCTGAGGGAGTTTGCACGGCCACTACCCTGCCTCCATTTGGTCAAACAGAGAAAGATTGAAGACTGGAAATTCATTCCCCTGCCCAGAGCTGAGGTAGAGATTCAGCAGACCTTTTCCTCAGAAGTGACAGGAGGCACACAAGCCCGAGTGCCACAACTGACCAGGAGCCAACTAAATGTGAATCACTGAAGCCATGGGCAGATGCCAGTGCAAAAATTTACATAATATAAAGAACAAAAAGGTAACTCCAGAAGAAAGTGGTGATCCTACAGATACAAGTCCTGAACTGAGCAATGAACAGGAAACAGAAGGAAGCAACACCAAAAATTCCTTTATGATGACCATCAAAGCTCTCAAAGAAGATATGAAAAATTGCCTTAAAGAAATAGAAGAAAATACAAACAAAAAATTGAAAGAGATGAACAAATCTATGAAAGAAACATGCCAGGAACTAAAAGCTGAAATAGAAGCAATAAAAAAGGCACAAAATGAGGCAAAGATGGAAATAGGAAATCTGAAGAAAAAAGCTGGAACCACAGATACCAGCATAACAAACAGAGTTCAAGAGACGGAAGATAGAATCTCAGAAGTGGAAGACTCAGAGGTTCAAATAGATATATCAGTCAAATAAAATAGTAAAGCTAAAAAAGCCATAACTCAAAATGTTCAGGAAATCTGGGATACCATGAAAAGACCTAATCTGTGAATAATAGGAATAGAAGAAAGAGAAGAATACCAGCTCAAAGGCACAGATAATGTTTTCAATAAAATCATAGAAGAAAACTTCCCTAACCTGAAGAAGGAAATGCATGTAAAGATACAAGAAGTTTACAGAACACCAAATAGATATGATCCCAAAAAAAGTCAGTGCTCCACATTATAAACAAGCCATAAAACATACAGAACAAAGAAAAAATTTTAAGAGCTGCAAAAGAAAAAGGTCAACTTACATATAAAGGCAGACCCATTAGAATAACACCTAACTATTCAATGGAAGCGATGAAAGCTAGAAGGGCTTAGTCAGAAGTTATACAGACACTAAAAAAGCATGTCTGCCAAACTAGAATACTATACTCTGAAAAATTATCAATCACCATAGATGGAGTAAACAAGATATTTGAGGACAAAGTCAGACTGAGAGAATATCTATCTACCAATCCAGCACTACAGAGAGTATTCCAGGGTAAACTCCAACCTAAGGACCCCAGATACACCCATGAAACCACAAACACTCAAAAATTCCACAGAAGAATACTCCAGAGAAAGGAAATACAAACAAGTTACCACTAAAAATGACAGGAAATATGAATCAATGGTCACTAATTTCCCTTAATATCAATCGACTCAACTCTCCTATAAAACGTCACACACTAACAAGATAGATACAACAACAGAAGCCATCCTTCTGTTGCCTACAAGAAACACACCTAAAGTGCAAGGATAGACACAGGCTTAAAATAAAGGGCTGGGAAAAGATTTTCCAGTCAAATGGTCCTAAGAAACAAACGGGGGTTGCAATCCTAATATCTAACAAAGTAGACTTTCAGCTAAAAGCAATTAAAAGGGATAGTCAATAGTTATTCATCACAGGAAAAATTGGTCAAGAGGAGATTTCAATCTTGAATATTTATGCCTCTAATATAAGGGCACCTACTTATGTAAAAGAAACACTGCTAAAGCTCGAATCCCACATCAATTATTACACCCTAATAGTGGGAGACTTCAATACCCCAGTTTCAACCCTTGATAGGTCAACGAGACAGAGACTCAACAGAGCAAAAAGGAGTCTAAAAGAGGTTATGATGCAAATGGATTTCATACATATCTAAAGAAGCTTCAACCCAAACACAAAGTAATATAAATATTTCTCAGCTCCTCATGGAACATTCTCCAAAATTGATCACATAATTGGTCATAAAGCAAATATCAACAGATACAAAAAATGGAAATAATCCCTTGTAACCTATAAGAATACAAGGGCCTAAAGTTAGAGTTCAACAACATCAAAAATCAAAGAAAGCCTACCAACTCATGGAAACTAAACATCAATCAGCTGAACCATCTCTGGGTCAAGGAAGAAATTAAGAAAGAAATCAAAGTCTTCCTAGAATTTAATGAAAATGAATACACAAAGTATCCAAACTTGTGGGACACAATGAATGCAGTCTTAAGAGGAAAATTCATAGCGCTAGATGCCTATATGAAAAACCTAGAGAAATCCCACCGTAGACATCTAACAGCTCAGGTAAAAGTCTTAGAACAATTAGAAGTGAACTCATCTAGGAGGAGTAGATGGCAGGAAATAATCAAACTTAGAGCTGAAATCAATATAACTGAAACAAAAAGAACAATACAAAGGATCAATGAATCTAAGAGTTGGAGTAAGTACAACCAAAGAAGTAACAGACCTATCACCCTGCAAAATTCAAATTCAAGTGGATCAAAGACCTCAACATAAACCCAGCCACTTTGAACTTGATAGAAAAGATAGTGGGAAATACACTTCTATGAATTGACAAAGGCAACCACTTCCTAAATATTACACCAGTGGCACAGACACTAAGACCAACAATCAATAAATGGGATCTCCTGAAGCTAAGAAACTTCTGTAAAGCCAATGACACTGTCTATAGGACAAAAAGAAAGCCTACAGAATGGGAAAAGATTTTCACCAACACTACAAGTGATAGAGGACTGATCTCTAAGATATATAAGGAGCTAAAGAATCTAGAGCCCAAAACCTTGAATAACCCAATCAAAAAATGGGGTACAGATCTAAAAAGGGAATTCTCAGCAGAGGAACTACGAATGGTTGAAAGGCACCTGAAAAAGTGCTCATCATATTTAGCCATCAGAGTAATGCAAATCAAAACAATTTTGAGATACCACCTAACACCTGTTAGATTGGCTAAGATAAAAGGCACAGGTGACAGCCTATGTTGGAGAGGATGCGGTCAAGGGGAACACTCCTCCATTGTTGGTGGAAGTGTAAGCTTTTTCAGTCACTTTGGATTGTAGTATGGCAGTTTCTCAGAAAATTAAGAATCAATCTCCCCAAGGACCCATCAATACCACTTCTGGGTGTATACCCTAATGATGCACAGTCATACTCCATAGGGATTAACTCAACTATGTTCATAGCAGCATTATTTGTAATAGCAAGAACCTGGAAACAACCTAGATGTCCCTCAACTGAAGAATGGATTAACAAACTGAGGTACATCTACACAATGGAGTACTACTCAACAGTAAGAAAAAATGATATCCTAAAATTTGCAGGCAAATGGATAGACTTGGAGAATATTCTCCTGAGTGGGGTATCACAAACTCAGAAAGATAAGCAGGGGATGTACTCACTCATTAGTGGTCTCTAAACAATCAAACAAGAAAAAAGCCAAACATGCCCAAACTGCAAACCACAACCACTGAACTGCTTGGGATCAGAAGCACCCTGGACTAACTCTTCAGATCTCACTCCTCCTAAAGGACCACCTGACTCACTCTTGAGGGAGGGAGAACAAAACTGGATCTGCCAGGGGTGGAGACTGAACTAAGCAATATTGGGTCAGTGGGATCATGGGACTGTCTGCTGCCTCCCCAGGGAGGGGATGGTTAGTTGTGGAGAAGAAAAAATGATCTGATGTGGCAGTAGGGGGAAGGGCCCTTGAATAAGGATATACAGGGATAGAAAGCATGACTTCTTTGTTCATAATAATAATAATAATGGATCACTAAAAAAAATGGATTCACAGAAATCTATATCCAGCAAAACTATAAATCATCCTGATTGCATAAATAAGATATTCTATCACAAAACCCAATTTAAACAATATCTATCAACAAATTTGGTGATACAAAAACCACTAGAGGAAAAAGTCCAACCAAAGGAAACTATATACATGGATGAAAACACAACAATCGATAATCCTATAGAAGAAAAACACTAAAAAAGGGAAACACACATACTACCACCAAACCTAAGGGAAAATACACTCATTGGCCACTTAATATCAATGAACTCAATTCACCTATAAAAAGATATATACTAACACGATGGATATAAAAACAGAATTTATCATTCTGTTGCATAGAAGAGACACACCACAACTTCAAATACACACACAGGCTCAGAGTAAAAAGTTGAAAAAAAAAATTCCAATAAAATGGTCCTAAGAAACAAGCACGTGCAGCCATCTTAATATCTACTTAAATAGATTTCAAACTAAACAAAAGATACCAGGACCAACATTACTTATTCATCTCAGGAAAAATGTAAGATTAAGTCTCAAACATGAATATTCATGCCCTCAACACAACAACACCTAAATATGCAAAAGAAACACTGTTAAAGGTTAAACCTCACATCAAACCCCACACTAAGTGTGGGAGACTTCAATACCCCACTTTCACCCTTGGATAGGTCAACCAGATGAAAATTCAACAGAGATATAAGGAATATAACAGATTTTATGACTCAAATGAACTTAATAGTTATATACAGAACAATCCACTCAAACACAGAGGAATATAAATATTTCTCAGCAACCCATGGAACTTTCTTTAAAATTGAACACATAGTACATTATAAAGCAAATATCAATAGATTCAAAAATGAGAATATCTTCTTGAATCATATCAGACCGCCCTGGACTAAAGTTTGTGTTCAACAAAACAAAAATCACAGAAAGCCTAGAAATTCATGGGAACTGAACATCTCACAATTGAACCACATCTGGGCCATGGAAAAAGTTAAGAAAGAAATCGAAGACGCTCTAGAATTCAATGAAAATAAATCCACAACATACCAAAGTCTATGGGACACAATGAAAGCAGTACTAGGAGGAAAATTTATAGCACTAGATGCCTATATGAAATACCTAGAGAAATCTCACAGAAGAGACTTAACAACACAGCTGTACACTTCAAAGCAATTAGAAGCAAACTCAATTAGGAGTAGAAGGCAGGAAATAATCAACTTAGGGCTAAAATTAACACAATTCAAACATAGAACAATACAAAGAATTAATGAATCAAAGAGTTGATTCTTTGAGAAAGTTAAAAAGATAGATATACCCTTACCTAAACAAACCAAAAGTCAGAGAAAGTGAGCATCCAAATTAATAGAATCAAAAATGAAAGGAGGGAATAACAACTTTCACCCAGGAAATTCAGAGAATTATCAGGTCATACTTTGAAAATCTATACTCCACAAAAATGGAAAACGTAGAAGAAATGAACAGCTTTCTGGACAGGTAACACTTACCAAGATTAAATTAAGACCAGATAAATGACCTAAACAGACCTATACTTCTCAAGAAAACTAAAGTTTTTAATAAAAGTCTGCAAAGTAAAAAAAAAAAAAAAATGCCCAGGATAAGATGGTTTCAGTGCAGAATTCTGCCAGACATTCAAAGAAGAACTAATACTTATATTGCTTTAAATGTTCAATACAGTCAAAATTGAAGGAATATTGCCAAACTCTTTTTATGAGGCCACAATAATCCTAATACTCGAATCAGTCCAAGACATAACAAAGGAAGATAATTACAGAACAATTTCCCTCATTCACAATGATGCAAAAAATCTCAACAAAATTCTGCCAAACCAAATTCAACAACATTATCAAAAAAAAAAAACAAAAACAAAACAAAACATGCACAATGATAAAGTAGGCTTCATCCTGGAGATGCAGGGATGGTTTAACATATGAAAAACTGTGAATGTCATCTATCATATTAATAAATTGAAAGAAAAAATCACATAATTATCTCATAAGAAGCAGAAAAAGCCTTTGATAAAATCCAACACTCCTGCATGACAGGTCATGGAGATATCAGAGATACAGGGAAAATGGTTAAATATAATAAAGGCAATATACACCAAGCTGATAGGCAACATCAAATTAAATGGACAACACTCAAAGCAATCCCACTAAAGTCAGGAACAAGACAGGGATGTCCTGTTTCTCTTTATCTATTCAATATAGTTCTCAAAGTATTAGCTAAAGCAATAAAAGAACAAAAGGAGATTAAGGGGAGACAAATTGGAAAAGAAGAAGTGAAACTATCTCTATTTGCAGATGATATGATTGTATACATAAGTGACCCACAAAATTCTACCAGGGAACTTCTGCAGCTTATAAACACCTTCAGCAATGTAGCAGGATACAAGATCAACTCAAAGAAATCAATATCCCTTTTATACACTAAAGATAGAAGGGATAAAAAAGAAATAAGAGAAACTTTGCCATTTATAATAGCTGTAAATAGCATTAAATATCTTGGCATAACTCTAATCAAAGAAGTAGCAGGCCTCTTCCACAAAAACTTTAAGTCACTAAAGAAAAAAATCAAAGAAGATATCAGAAAATGGAAAGACCTCCCATGCTCCTGGATAGGTAGGTTCAACATAGTAAAAATGGCAATGTTACCATAAGCAATTTACAGATTTAATGCAATATATATATTATTCTGGCAATCTCATTCCTGAAGAGTGAAGGTGAGTTTGGGATCAGGCCAGAACACATGTAGATGAGGTTTATCAGATAAATGTAGCACACACACACAGAAGATAAGGCTATTCCAGATGTAGACCCCACACACTAAAATTACAATAGACCTAGGGAGGTCTTAGCTTGAGACAATCTTGTGACCTGCTGGCTGACAGGACTGCATAGAGTTGTCTGAAGCCTATAAATTCTGAAATAATGCAGGAGACAGTACAGGATAATCAGGAGCATCCAACCCAGTTTTTGAAACACCTTACAAATTCTCTCTTACAGTATACTAACTGAGAGTGCTGAGGGAAAGCAAAACTCATGTCCCATTCTTCGCCCAGAGCTACCCCAACATCAAAGATAAACTTAGATCTCTTGAGAAGGGCCACTGACTTCATCAGCAGAAATCTTAGCAGAAATTGTCAGAAATCTGGACTTTAAGGTGTATCAAATGAGAGATGAGAAAATATAGGAAATATACTTCCTGCTGGCCAAGGTTATCCACCTTGTTCCTTTGCCTCCTCCCATGGCAAAGAGACCTGGATATCCCAGGGTGTCCTTTAAGTGTACCCAGTTAGGCACTGGTCTTGCTCTTGCCCAGTCTTACAGAGGCTGCCCAGAACTTGTCCTAGGTGCCATGGGGAACACTAGTCAGATGACATTCCCCAAGCCCCAAGTGGCATGAATACATTACACACAGAAAACTTCCCAAATGATCTCCTTGACCTGGCTGTGGATGATTGATGTTGCCCATGCTTCCCTAACCTGTCCACTATCATCACAAAAAGAGAACCTTGGGTAGTTATAATGGTATCATGGTTGTCCGTCTCATTTCTTATGGACACTGGTGCTACATATCCAGTCCTGCAGGAGCTTTGGGGTCTTATCTCTTTTTCTAGCCTCTGTATTGTCAAGGAGGGAGGTAGAGGGGAAGGCAAACAATTTCGACCCCAACCAACATGGCCACTTAATTGCATTTTCAGAGATATTCCTGACACCTACTCATTTTTGGTTTTTCCAATCTGCCCTGTACCCCTAATGGGAAGGTATTTTTTAATCTAAAGTAGGAGCTTTTATTTGTCTAATTCCAGACTCAACAGATGCTCCAGCTGCCTACCTTGATTCTCCTGCGATCCCATACCCTCTTCCAACCTTCAAGGTGAACTCCCATGTGTGGGACACCCAAAGCCCTATGTCACCATACAGCTTTCTCTAAAATTTCCCATCTCTGAGTTTTTTGTTTCAGTCTGCTTCTGAGAGCGAAGTCAGATGGCTATCAGAAAACAAAAGGCTCTGTGGTATTTCATGGCCATTTCCTTCCCTTTCCTCAGACTAACCTTCCAATTGCCACTTCTGGAGAATGGAAAAACCCAGAAGCCATTGTACCACTGTTAAACAGTTGACTGCCACCCACTAAAGACTAGAGAAACAAAACCAGGAGCCATCTTTAGAGCCAATAACAGGTAAAAAAGAGACTGTTTCCCAACTTTCAGGACCAAAGAAAAGGAACCAGAAGTCATTTTAACATCAGCAATGGGTAAAAAACAAAACAAAACAAAACAAAACAAAACAGGAGACATTTTAACTTCTTCCCGTGTCCCAACTTAGCAGAGATTCACAAACTTTATTGTCTAGCCACTACACACTGGAGTCCCCTAGAAAGAAGAAACACAAAACAGCTACCTCAAGGTTCATTTAATGTATAGACAAAACCTAACTTAAGCTTATACATGTCTCAATTTCAAATGTTCTTTCTCTCCTTCTTTTGCTTCTTCTCTTAATCTGACCTCCATACCCCTTAAGACAGAGTACACCCCTCATTATCTCTTCTGAATTCTGTCACTTCCCAAGGATCTCTCATTAACTCATATTATTTTTCTGAGCTCCAGAAAATCAAAATTCATTGTCCCATGCCTTAAACTCACCCAGACTGCAGGAAATGAGCCACAAAAACCCAGCAGACCAACCGCCAGAAGACACAACTCTCAACTTCCGAAAAGACAAACTTTACTCTTAAGACAGCTTAAAGCAGCTTTAAGAGATCATCGACACTGTCCTGGACCATTTCATATACCCCTGCCTCCCCATGAGACCTGTATTCTTTCCATAATAAACATATGGGTGAAATATATAGATTCCTGGCACATAGCAGCTATGTGGTAAACATGCTAGCCTGCTATCCTGACATGGTGCTGGGTAAGATATAAGAATTAATGCAGGGGACCTGGTGCTGTCTGCAGAGTCCCTGCACACTCTGTAGCAGGGGCAGATAAAGTCTGCCTCTCACCATACCCAGAGCTGCTGCTGAGGGAATTTGCATGGCTACACACCTCGACTTCCAACTGAGCAACAGATAATATCTGGGGTCTCTGAAGGACAGACTCAGACCCTGCCCAAAGAGGTGACAGGAGGCACACAAGCCCGAGTGCCACAACTGACCAGGACACATCTAATCATGAACCACTGAAGCCATGGACAAACGTCAGTGCAAAAAATTACATAATAATACAAAGAACAACATGGTAACTCCAGAAGAGAGTGGTGATCTTACAAATACAAGACCTGAACTGAGCAATGAAGAGGAAACAGAAGGAAGCAACACCAAAATTACTTTTTGATGATCATCGAAGGCTCAAAGAAGATATGAAAAATAGCCTTAAAGAAATAGAAGAAAATACAAACAAAGAGATGAACGAACCTATGAAAGAAACATGCCAGGAACTAAAAGCTGAAATAAAAGCTGAAATAGAAGCAATAAAAAGGGCACAAAATGAGGCAAAGATGGAAATAGAAAACCTGAAGAAAAAGGCTGGAACCACAGATACAAGCATAACAAACAGAGTTCAAGAGATGGAAGATAAAATCTCTGAAGTGAAAGACTCAGTAACTCAAATAGATATAACAGTCAAAGAAAATAGTACAACTAAAAAAGCCATAACTCAAAATGTTCAGGAAATCTGGGACACCATGAAAAGACCTAATTTGAGAATAATAGGAATAGAAGAAGGAGAAGAATACCAGCTCAAAGGCACAGATAATGTTTTCAATAAAATCATAGAAGAAAACTTCCCTAACCTGAAGAAGGAAATGCCTATAAAGATACGAGAAGCTTAGAAAACACCAAATATATATAACCCCCCAAAAAGTCAGTGTGCCACATTATAATCAAGCCACAAAACATACAGAACAAAGGAAAAATTTTTAAAGATGCAAGAGAAAAGGGCCAACTTACATATAAAGGCAGACCCATCAGAATAACACCTGACTATTCATTGGAAATGATGAAAGTTGGAAGGGCTTGGTCAGAAGTTATATAGACGCTAAAAGAGCATGACTGCCAAACTAGAATACTATACTCTGAAAAATTATCAATCACCAAAGATGGAGTAAACAAGGTATTTGAGGACAAAGTGAGACTGAAAGAATATCTATCTACCAATCCAGCACTACAGAGAGTATTAGAGGGTAAACTCCAACCTAAAGACCCCAGATACACCCATGAAATCACAAACAATCAATAATTCCACAGAAGACTACACTAGAGAAAGGAAATACAAACAAGTTACCACCAAAAATGGCAGGAAATATGAATCAATGGTCACTAATTTCCCTTAATATCAGTGGTCTCACCTCTTCTATAAAACATCACACACTAACAAGATGGATACAACAACAAAAGCTATCCTTCTGTTGCCTACAAGAAACACACATCAACAGCAAGGACAGACACAGGCTTAGAATAAAGGGTTGGGAAAAGATTTTCCAGTCAAATGGTCCTAAGAAAAAAGCAGGGGTTGCAATCCTAATATCTAACAAAGTAGACTTTAAGCTAAAAGCAATTAAATGGGACCAAGATGGTCACTGCTTATTTATCACAGGAAAAATTGGTCAAGAGGAAATTTCAATCTTGAATATTTATTCCCCTAATATAAGGGCACCTACTTATGTAAAAGAAACACTGCTAAAGCTCGAATCCCACATCAATTCTTACACCCTAATAGTGGGAGACTTCAATACACCACTTTCAACCCTGGATAGATCAACCAGACAGAGTCTCAACAGAGAAATAAGGAGTCTAAAAGAGGTTATGATGCAAAGGAATTTAATAGATATCTACAGAAGCTTCCACCCAAAGGCGAAGGAATATACATATTTCTCAGCTCCTCATGGAAGTTTCTGCTAAATTGACCCAATAATTGGTCATAAAGCAAATATCAACAGATACAAAAAAATGGAAATAATCCCTTGGAACATATCGGATCACCAGGGCCTAAAGTTAGAGTTCAACAACATCAAAACCCAAAGAAAGCCTACCAACTCATGGAAACTAAACATCACTCAGCTGAACCATCTCTGGGTCAAGGAAGAAATTAAGAAAGAAATCAAAGTCTTCCTAGAATTCAATGAAAATGAATCTACAACGTATCCAAACTTGTGGGACACAATGAAAACAGTCTTAAGAGGAAAATTCATAGCGCTAGACGCCTATATGAAAAACCTAGAGAAATCCCACACTAGAGACCTTACAGCGCAGCTGAAAGCCTTAGAACAATTAGAAGCAAACACACCTAGAAGGAGTAGATGGCAGGAAATAATCAAACTTGGAGCTGAAATCAATACAATTGAAACAAAAAGAACAATACAAAGAATCAATGAATCTAAGAGGGAAAGCTGAACACAAAGTAAATATATATGTTGCAATCTTATTTGCATTATCACCCTTGATAAGTCATGCTTATGATTTTTATCTTCTTTATAGTTATTGTTAACGTCTCAGCATTGTAAATTCATTTTACTGTCTTTCTTGATAACTACAAAATAAATAAAGAAAAAAATAAAAAAAAGAAATACTGCAATGTAGCAGCCATGTGTTAAACCCAACATAGAGCCAGCAGAACACACCCCAGCCATGACAATGTAATTCTGCCCTCTTGTTCTCTTATAATGAGACTTTACAAGAGAATCCTTTTCTCTTTTCCATCTCTTCCTTTGTACTCACTCAGATACATTCCTGAATAAACTCTAGTGTGGCACTGGTAGTATGAGTCTGTTCAAATGTGTCAAAATATCATATATTTAAAAAGAAAAATAAAAAACCACAAATATATTTTTCCAAAACTTCTTATATCCAGAATAATGATAGCAATATTCCACATGCATAAAGCAAAGCAAGCATGAAATTCATACTCAGTCTTACTTCTGCATGAATAACATTAAAACTGATAAGAAATTAAGGAAACAACTGGGCATGGTAACACACAGGCCTTTGATCCCAGCACTCCAGGAAAAGAGGCATGTAAATCTTTATTCAAGGCCATCCTGGCCTGTGTAGTGAGTTCTAGGTCAGCTTATATGATAGGGTGAGACCCTGTCTCAAAAAAATTTAGAAAGATATATTATAAGAAGAATTTTTTGCACAAGAAAGATATTTCTGATATCAAAAATCCCAATATCTAACAAATAGACTTATTAAAAGACATAAGCTTATGTAGTATGACAAAAAATAGGAAAACTATATTAAAATGGCAAATGATAAAAAAAGAATTTGTACATAAGTAATTGTAGGAGAGCTCATAGATGTGATGCATCTTTGTGTGCATATGTGTTTGGCTTTGGGGAAGTGCACATAAAATATATGGAGAGTATATCTTTAGTGCTAGTTACATTGTAAAAATAAATTTTTAGAACCACTATAAAACAGCATCTTTTAGTTCTCTGAAAAACACTGTTTTCCTGCACAATACCATCTCTCCTTGTCTCTCATTTCTACTTCAGTTTAGTGTGACTATTACAGCTTGTAATTTTTATAATTATTTCAAAAATGATTATTTTTAAATATTTGAGAAATTGTTTTAAAAATTTACTCTCTTGATTAGTGTGAGCAGATTATTTATAAGTTGGAATACAATATAACTACTGATATTTTCCCAAGTGATTATTAATTGGCTATTTGGAGCCTATTACCTATGGTGGAAGACCTTGCTCATCCTGAATACAGGGTGTAATCACTTGAATCTTTTTCAGCAGGATGTAGCAAGCATTGATAATTAGCTTTTGCAAGAAGGGAAGAGGGATGGGAGTGGAGTCAGGAAGCTGGTAGGAGCTGGAAGAGGAATGAGAAGGGGATCTGAGGTTGGTATGTAAAATGAATTAAAAATTTTATTAAAAGCTTTCTTGCAACATCTTATTCAGGAGTAATAACATAATAATAATTGTGGGTTGGAATATATTACGGATAACAATTTGACTAAATTTTTATTTCCTTTAGTACATAAACTTGGTATGACTATAGAAATGAAGAATGATTATGGGTACTGTCAATGTGGGAAGGAAACAAAAATATGCATAATGAATTTAGAAGTCCTGCCCTCTACAATATTCAGCAATTGCAGTCATATTGCATTTTGGGAAACTACTTTGACAAAATCATGTTTGAGAAATTCCTCTAATGTAGAAAAAGCCCACAAACAGAAGCACCTTGGGAATGATAGAGAAGGAAGAGGACGAGGAGGAGGAGGGGGAGGAGGGGGAGGAGGGGGAGGAGGAGGAGAACAACAATAAGAACAGGAAGAACAAGAAGAAGAAGAATTTGAGTGTGGCTCCAGAAAATTATGATGTAATGATCTCTATTGTTTAGAAAACTGTATTTTGATGCCTGAGGCTGATTTGGATCTGGACATTGCTGCAAAGACTGAATTTTATGCCATCAAGCACAGTTTGTAGAGAATAGGAAAGTAAGAGAGTTCTAGCTTGGTATCATGGAAAGTCTTGTGATTTTTTCCAAATGATGAGTATTTGGAGAATTGCAGCCCTTGTTTGGAAAATCCTTCTGCTATGAAAAGAGTTGTAATAACCATGATGAGAAGTGAAGAGAAATTATGATGAAGGAGACAAGAATGAAGATTTCAGTTGCTACATGGATATAAAAAGCAAAGGTGTTCATGAGGTTACTGTGATATTGAAAATAATGCCTATATGCCTATATAAGTGGTATTTCAGACACCTGTGCTGGAGATTTCATCACAGAGAATGTTGGAAATTTTCCATTCATAAGAGAACATACATCTGTGTTTGGCATTCACATTGATGGTGTTTCCTGCTTTGGAAACAAGTAATATTTTGAGATAACTAAACCTGATGTTGGTAAAGTGAGAAATGTTACAGAATGTGCTTCAAAACAAACCTGCCTTCATGAGGAGTGTGCCCCCACTACATCAAAAAATATAAATTTTTTGATAAGTGCAATATGAGAGAAATATGCAACAATAAACAGCACTGTCACTACAACCACTGACTCTCCTTTACTGCCTAGAGGAAGGCAAAGTTGATAGCATTAATAGTGGCCCGTTCAGCATGCAAAAAGTTACCTCCAGCCAAAGAACTTTCCAGATTTTATTTGTTTTTATTTTTGCTTTGCAATTGTCTTTTTGTTTATTAATGTTTACATTTAGTATGCTCCCAAAAATAGCATGAGGAAAAAAGAGAGTGATGCTGAACCTTCACATGGGAAAGATATCCAAACCTCCCTGGGAAAAGATGTTCAAATTTCTGTGGGAAAAGATGTTTGGATGTCTCAGGGAAAAGATGATGAAACTTCAGAGGAAAAAGATACTTTAACTTTACCTAAGAAATGAAAGCAAAAAAAAAATGTTGCATTTAAAAAAAATAACTCTTCACATATTCAACTTGCATGCTCTGTCAAGAAAAATGCTATGGTATATGTCAAAACCACTAACAAAAACTTGTTTTTAAGAAGAAAGTGTGATTTTTTTTTTATTTATGTAAAAAATTATTTGTATATGTAAACGATGATACTGATCATAGATTATGTGTGTGTGTTTTACATTGTTATATTTTACTCATCATCTCCTTTGCTATTTGGCATGGGCACAAGAGCCTAAAAGTTCAAACATTGGTTTGTAGTAACTTCCTATTTTTCTGTCAATGTGAGAACTATAGGTAGTCTAGAAGTCTATTGGACAATTTAGAGAATTGTTTGTGACAGTGTTACCTCAAACACTTTACCAAAAATCTATAGTTTTTTTGCCTGTCAATTATTCTATTCTCAAAAATTTCAGGGATATAAAATTTAATGAAGTTCATTTGAAAAAGGGGACTATACATGTATTGATCACTCTGGAAGAAGAAGCCATCTGTGATTTCTGTCTAGAAAATTTTCTGCTTCAGGAAAAAAGGATAGATCCTTAGTTATGGGTACTATTGTGAGGAGAAACCATGACCAGAGTAATTTTTTATTAACACTTTATATACTTTTATTAAAATCTATTTGCTGTCAACACATATACATATAACTAAACTTTGTATTTGTTTTTCAACTTAAAATGAGAACAAAAGCACTTTGGTAGGAATATACCAGATAATACAACAGTAAGGAACATTTCTTACAGAACAAAATTTTACATTATAAAAGAAATATTTTTGAAACAGTGAGAATTGGGACTTTGTTCCCTTATGGTATTGGGAAATTGGTTAGCAGGATTTGGGGAGGGGTTCACTTAGGCCTTTATGGTACTCATTGCAATAAAACAAATTCCTTTGGGTTAAAATATTTCTTTTAAGACTCCAATAAAGAATAGAACACACACACAATTAAATGTTTATTAAGCTTCTGGAGGGGTAGACCATTTCTGTTATAAGCTGAGAGTTGGTTGAATAAATCAAATATAAGCAAAAAGGACTAACATAATATTTCCTTTGAGAGTTAAGTCAAATCAATAAGAAAGATCATTAAATTCATAATGATAAAAATGGTGATGGACAGACAGGAAAAAGAGAAATTCAGTTAGTCAGCCTACAAGAAGCACGGAGCTCAAATAGAAGTCAGAGAAATAAAACTGAAAACAATGTTAATCTACTTCTTTTTCAACCATTATTTTAGCAAGCTTTAATCACTGAACACCCTGCTCACTCACTGCAGTTAGGGGAGCCTAGGTGTGCTGTAATAATAACTAGTCATGAATGTCTAGTAGCTGAACAAGGGTTGACAGACTTTTGTGTAAATAGTGACCATCTTAGTCTCTGTGAACCATCTGTTTTCTGTTGCAACTACTCAGTTCAGCTCTGTAGCCTAACAGCATTGTTGAATGATTTCTAAATGAAGAAGTCCAAATGTATTTATGTGAAGAGCAGGTGGTGGGCCAGGTTGGGTTGCAGACCATCTTTGGCCAACTCCCATCTTAAAATAAGTTTTACTACTTCATTATACCTCAGGTTCATAGAAGGTCAGCAGAGATCTCTCTCCATTACACACATTTGGAGTTCTATTTTATGGAGTCTCAACACTGATTTCTGCTTCTGAAATTATCATTACATCTTCAGAGACTCACAAAAAAGTTAAGTGGCTCAGTCACTTTCATTCATCTGTCATCATCAACCAGTCACTTTGAAACTCTGTACTCTCTCCTCTTAGGTAGATGACTGTGAGAGACACTAATACTACAACCACACTGGGAAGCTTATGGGGTCTAGAGTGAAAGCCTGGTGACAACCAAATTGGAATGATCCACCCAAACATATAGACACTAATGAGGATAAGATCAGAGGCATTATCACAGATAGCTGGGTTTTAATATCCATGTGTACATAGTAGAGTTGACAGGTAAAGAAAATAAATTATAGGCTGTCCTATAAATTTTAATTTCAATGAAATATCAAGTTTTCATGAAATATTCCCTGATCATTCCTTCTAGCTGGTCTGTATTGCATGTTCTTGTGTTAGTCTGGATTGTGAGGTTATGGCATCTTGCTAAGAATACCAGAACTTGACAGAAGAAAGGGTACAAGCCTGTAGTATTACAAATGAGACTCAGAGCCAAATATCAGGGGAAGGCTGAAATATCAGAAAGAGGAAGCACCATAGTCAATTCTCAACTAGCTGTCTTGCAACTTCCTCAGCCTCACTCCTGGTTGCTCCTGCCAGACTCTTCTGCCAGTCCCTTCTCCCAGTTTTGTCTGTTCTCTCTGGGTTTCTACAAGCCCTTATATACCCTATCCCATCCAGGTTTGGATTAAAGGCATGTAGCCTTGAAATCACAGAAGCAGAAAAAGTTCTTTCTCTGGAGTTGTAGGATCAAGGGTGTAGGTCACCACTGCCACTTCCTGCTTTTCCTGTGCTGGGATTAAAGGTGTGTGTGACTGACTCAGCTGTTTATCTTTGTATTCAAGGTTTAAGAATTTCCTGAACTGTCTGCCTAGGATTTGACTATGTGCTCTCTCCCCAATATTCAGGTTTTATTAAATATGTAATATATATCCACATATCCCCTTTTGTGTCAACAATAAAAAAGAAAGTTATAACTAACATAGGAAAGACCATGTACAACAGGTACAATACTTACATACAATACTATACAAATAATAATTCAATAAGGAATGTCCAGTTCATTAAAAATTGACAGATTTGAAGAAAGTATTCCATTATTTATCCTATTTTAGTGAGTCCCAAGGATAGTACCTAATTTACTTTGTATCTAACTTGCATTACTAACTAAAAACTATATTTTGATGTCTCTTAAACTGACTTTAACTTTTCTTTTCTAAAACTGTCACTAGAGAACTATAACTATTAACTATCTCATCTTCAAATTTCTCAGAGCCCAAGAAGAAAATAATATTAAGCAAATAGAAACTTCCAAAAAAATGTAAGAAATTAAAGAAATGGATGCCTGAACAGTCACCAAAAGTTCTGTGTTGTTGAAGCATCCATCTTTGGCCTTCAGGACTAGCATGTCCTTTCTATTCCCAAAGTCCTTTCTACCTTGTTTTGGCGAGGTTTGACAGTTCTTCTATGTGTTTCTCCAGTTTGTCAGTTTTGAATATCATATTGTCAGCAGTCAAGGTAAGAGTACTTTCTTGCCCAGGGACTCACTTTTGTCACAAAGAAGGTCAACTCATTTGGAGGAGTTTCCTTGATGCCCATATCTTCTCTGAAGTACACTGGTGCTTAAAGGAGTAGATGTTCCATTGTCAAAAAAATTAATAACATATGTTTTTGAAATTTCTTAAATGACATATTCTATGGATTTCTGAAGTGTTTGAAGAAGACGTGCCCATCTAAAATATATCTGATCTTAAAAACATATTTAATATGACTGTAAGTTTGATTATAATGTCTAAGTACTAACTTGTATTATTTTATATCCTAATTAATTGATAATAACTTTCCTAAACTAGTAATTATATAATACCTTGAGCAAACAGAAGTATATGTATAGTGACAAAATTAATCTCAACTTTATATCAATATACACAATTTGTATACAATATATAAAAAATCAAATCCAATGTAAAATATGTAATGGTAGTAATTTCTCTTTTTTAAGTAGATTCAATAATCTACCCTTATATCCCATAATTTTTTTTACTGTAGCTCTATAGTATAACTTGAAGTAAAAGATGGTGATGTCTCTTGAGGTTCTTTGTTGAGTAAAATTGTTATTTCAATCCTGGCTTTTCTGTTATTCCAAATGAAATTGAGTATTGTATTTTTAAGGTCTGTAAAAATTGTGTTGGGAATTTGATGGGGAAGTGCATTGAATCTATAGATGGCTTTTGGTAGAATTACCATTTTTATTATGTTGATCCTACCTATCCAGGGACACAAGAGATCTTTCTATTTTCTGATATCCATTTCAATTACTATCTTTGGTGATTTAAAGTTCTTGTCAAATAGATTTGTTACTTCTTTGGATATAGTTACTCCAAGGTATTGAATGCTATTTGCAGCTATTATATAGGGTGATATTTCCCTTATTTCTTTTTCAGCCCTTTTATGTTTAGTGTATAGGAGGGCTACTGATTTCTTTGAGTTAACCTTGTATCTTGCTACATTGCTCAACCTATTAATCAGCTGTAGAAGTTCCCTGGTAGAATTTTGTGGATCACTTATGTATACAATCACATCTTCCACAAATAGAGATAGTTTCACTTCTTCTTTTCTAATTTTATGTTCTCTTATTGCTTTAGTGAATACTTTGAGAAATATATGGAATAGATAAGGGGTGAGGGGACATCCTTGTCTAGTTTCTGATTTTAGTGGGATTGGTTTGAGGTTTTCTCCATTAAATTTGATGTTGGTTGTCAGCTTCTTGTATATCACCTTTTTTATATTTAGATGTTTTTCCTGTATTGCTGATCTCTCCAAGAATTTTATCATAAAGGAGTGTTAGATTTTGTCTAAGTCTTTTTCACCATCTAAGGATATGATCATGTGTTTTTTCCCTTCAGTTTGTTTATATGATGGATGACATTCATGGTTTTTCGTATATTGAACCATCCCTGAATTTTTGAAATGAAGCCTACTTGATCATTGTAGATGATATTTTTTATATGTTCTTGTGTATGATTTGCCAGAATTTTGTTGAGAATTTTAGCATCAATATTCATGAAGGAAATTGGTCTGTAATTCTCCTTTTTTGTTGCTTCTTTGAGTGGCTTGATTATTAGAGTAATTGGGGCCTCATAAAATGTTTGGCAACATTCTTTCAGTTTCTACTGTGTGACACAGTTTGAGTAGTATTGGTAATAGTTCTTCTTTGAATGTCTGGTAGAATTCTGCACTGGATCCATGTGAACTGACCAGAGTATTTTTATGAATGAAAATAGTTAATTTCAGCTGGTTTACAGTTTCGGTGGAATGGTGCATTATCATGGGGAAAGCACAGTGGCATGCAGGCTGACATGGTCCTGAGAATTCAGCTGAGAACTCTACATCTTGTTCCTCAAGTAGTCTGTGTTATCTGGTGGATATAAGGCCTCATAATGTCCCAAAGTAACCTGCAACCAAGGTACACCTGCTAATACTACTGCTTCCTATGGGTCAAGGACTTTAATCCTTGACTCTTAGGCAGTGGTAGTGGCTATGTAGACATATAGACACATATGTAGGTATATAGATAGGTGACTCTATTGGGACCATAACTATTCAGTCAAACACAGATTCCTATACAATTGTATTTTTGCAATCACCGTTCCCTAACTTGGTCATGATATAAGGCAGCATTTTTCATGAAAACTTGCTTGCTTTCTGTTGGTTGTACTGCCAGGGATATAGTTGACTAAGAGAATTTTATGTTTTAAAAAATATAACTCAAAGTTAGGTTACTGGTTTTTTATATAGCAGTGTTGATGGGTGTTTGGAATATAGGGATTAACAATATAGAAATGAAAGTTCTGTTTTCCTCTCTGTTAAACCTGATTAAATATTTCTGGTAGAAAACAATTTAGACCTGAGAGCACAAATTCAAAGCATATAAGCCAAGATCATGTAAGTTCAGCAATGAGAAGATGATTACTTTCCTTACCCAGGTTACAGGCCCAGGCTACCAGGACAAGTCTGAACCCTGAGATTCAGCCTGTAAAATCACAGTCTACCTGAGTCCTCTCCCCATCATTGCCTGCCACTAAGAGCTTCTTACCTGTGCTTAAGTGGAAGCAACATGAACTAGTTTGAGAGACCTGACTTGTTCAAGGTCATGGGCCTAAGGCATTACATGAGCAGGTTCCTAGGGAGGTGAAATAGGAATGTTCTCTGTAGTAAAAAGGTTCTGTCCCATCTAACTCCAGACCTGCCTGTAACTATTTAGCCCTTAGATCTCAACTAGCAGTCCCAAAGTCCCAAAGGAACATACAGAAGCTTATATTAATTACATGATGCTTGGCCTATGTCTCAGAATTATTGACACCTCTTTCATCTTAACCCATTTCTATTAATCTATGTCTAGCCCTGTGGCTCATAACTTATCTGAACTTCTTTACATCTATTTCCTGGGCAGCAGCTCACAGAGTTTGTATCTGACTGTGCCTGCTTTCTCCTTTACCTATATTTGAATTTCCTACCTGTCTATAAGCTGGCTTGTGATAGGCCAAAGCAGCTTCTTTATTATCAAATGATGATAAAGATCATACAGAAAGACATCCCACATCAGATCTCTGAATGGAAATTGCTCACAATCACTCTGAAAAAGACTAGCTCTCTCCTGTTTCAACAGGTATGCAAAAAGTCTTTTGAATGCAATGCATGTTCCTGGAATCTCTGTTGAAGTTGATGTATGGCCTCTCCTGAGATCATGGAAGGCTTTTCTACTTTCTCTATAGACACACATATGGTTTTTGTCTCATGGGAGCATATATACCACATCATGAGAAAACTATGGGTTTCAAACCAAATATTCCACTTTGGATTTTCCCTACAACCACCCCTACCCAAGGACTCAAGAAAATAGCTTCTGAAAGAAATATTTGTGCCCAGATGTCAGACCATTTCTTTCATCTTTCTTTGTGACTTGGTTGCACATAGACACACATAACTTCTTGATTCATGCATTCAGTGAATTTGCAAAGAAACGTAGTTTCATGCAGATTCCAGCACCACCACATCCCCATAAGGGATGTATTAGCCCCTCTCATGAACTAAGTAATTCTGTGTCTGGAGAACTTCTCAGGGATCCTTCTCCTGGCCTTAGAAATGACTTCTTTTCATCAATTTTTATACCTATGTGTCATTCCCAGGTCACCATAAAATATTGTCTAGTGAATGTACAAAATGAACACCACAGAATTTTGTTTGAACACTTATATAGATATAGTATTGGTTTCTTCACATTTGTGTACAAATGTATACATATATATGTATACGTAGGTATACACATATTTAAAATGATAGTATAAGAGCTATATAGGTATATGGATAGGTGCTAGCTGGTGTTATTTATAGATAGTAGGTAGTTGTATGTACAAAACTATAGGCAAATAGATCTTCAGATACATAAATAGTTGATAAATAAATATACAATGAAAGTTGGATATGCCTACATGAATGTATTCATGCAGCCCAAACCAACAAGAGGTTGAAAATTAAATAAGTGAATGCAAAAATGATTAAAAATAAGAAGAAATAGAAATAAACATCAAAGATCTTAAAAATAAATTATGTGTGTGCAGGAGGTGTGTGTGTGGTGGGGCTATTTGAGAAAGAGAAGAGATACAGATAGATATAGGAAGATATAGCTGTGGGTGAGGGCAGGTTTGGTTAGGAATAGGAAGTATAATGTGGGGATAGGGAGAAAATTCTTCAACAAATAATTGAAGGGCTTTTCAGGGACAAGGCAGAAAGTTAGTGCAATGGAAACCCCTTGAAATCTAAGAGACTAACTCTAGCAAAGACTCCTTGTATTGGGAAACATGAACTCTAAATATACCATTTTTTGAAACCAAGCAAGGCCTGAAGTGGAGGGATTGTAACACCAATTCAACCACATGACATATGAATTGCAATTTTTTCTGCCTGCAGTGTTCTGGGAGTAGAGCTTAGAAAAATTATCATCAAAGAGACCAGAGAGAATTTACCTAGCAATTAATGGGAGTGGATTCAGAGTTCTACAGCCAAACACTTGGCAGAGCTTAGAGAGTCTTACAGAGGAAGGAGCAGAAGGATCAGAAAAACCATAAAGATCATACACACCATAAGATCACAGCCATGCAAGGTCCAAGATACAATCAATATTTCTGTGCACCTATAATGCCTGTAAACCACAGCAATGACTAGCATATCATTGTTTTTAACTGTGTGTGTTTGAAAGAGAGAGAGAAAGGGGGAGAAAGAGAGGGGCTGCCATACAGGTGCGAAAATCAGAAGAGATTTCCAAGAGTTGGCTTTCTCCTTATATTTTGTGGGTCCCACAACTGAAACTCAGGCTGTCAAGCTTGGAAGCATGCACCTTTATATACTGAACCATCCAGAAAGATATTCTTAATAGTGCAATAGTGGCATCTGTATACTAAGTGCAGCCAATGCTCATCTAATTAATATAAGGGAACACATGGCTGGTAGTGGAAATCCAGTGAACTAAACAGAGTTGTAAATCCATGAAACCCAGAACAAAGCCTACTACTGTCACTTTCTTAAAACAATATAGTTTCAATATGAATTTTATGTATTTATGCTTTTGACCACAATAAAATGTGTTTATCTTCCATCTTGAAAGAAGCTTCTTTTTGAAGCAAATGGAGACCAATACAGAGACCATACTATTAAAAATAATCTCAAGAAAATGTCCCCTTTCTTTTGGAGTATGCAGAAAGTGTGGAAATTGAAGGCATTGGACTAATATGTACAGGTCAACATGGAACAGACAAGGTAACATTTTGCCTTCAGGAAATAAACTGAGGGGCTTTGTTATTTATTTTAGTGGTAAGAGCCATTTATTGGTAGTATAAAACAAAGTCAACTCTGCTGCCTTGAAAATTCATATATGAACAATGTGAGCAGAACATTTTGTGTTTGCTGGGTGTGATTATTTTGCCTTCATTTGTCTGTTGAGAAATCAGACCTTTTGGGAAAGTAAGAGATGCATGACAGTAAATTTAGTAGAACTTCTGGGACTGAGACAGGTTGAAACATCCCCAAAGGCACCTGCCTTTTACTGGGAGAGAGTTTCCAGGTAGATATAGCATAATCAAAAATCTCTTTTTAGTAGAAGAGAGATGAGTATTTAAAATTAGTGATACTTTATAGTTACTATAAATTTGTGTATCCCCTTTTTAAAGCAAAACAAGTCACAAGGTAGAAATATAGTGGTTAGAGTTTTAGAACAGGGGCCAACTCTATGTCTAATAGTAGAATATATATATGCATGCATATATATTTATTGATTCATTGGAGGTACTAAAAATACATATTTAGTAGATATTATCAGGACACATTTCCATAGAAAATAGTGACTATATTTGATTTTTATCAAAAACAAAATGTATTTGTTAAAAATCTGTTATTGATCACTTGAAACCTTAGCAGCAAAATTCTGGTAGCTGAAATAAATAATAGCACTTAAATTTGAACAATTGAACAGCTGACAGCCTATTCAAAAGACAGACTCCATGAGCATCAAAGGATCTAAACACAGGATAATGATGTCTTCAGCAGCTCCTCCTGTGGTCACAATGACGGTCAATGAATATTACCCACATCCATTTGGGGTAGCAGTAATCAACATAGACAAAATGAAAGCAATTCTCAGGCTGTGTGAGAAATTATTATACTACCAATGCCCCCATATTAAATCTAGTTCAGTCTTACCCTACCATCATGACAGAAACATTCTCCCAGAGCAAGTAAAGAAATGAAAGTTTATTCTAAAAACAAAATAAAACAACAAACAACAACAAAAAAAACCATACTGCTCTGGAGAATAGAAAATCTATAGAAAAGCAACCAAAACCTCAGGACAAACATAAAGTGAATATTTTGGCAAACATCTATAAATGAACAAAGATCAAAGTTAAAAATACAAATAAATGATGTTATTGAAGGTTTAGTGAAAACAGGGGTGGATGCAACAATAGTTTCATCAGAATCATGGAATCCATATTGACCGCTACAGAAGATAAATGTTCAGTTTTGGGGAATTAGAATTTTATCCCACAGAAAACAGAATGCAAGATGGTTTTAATATCTAGGGCCTGAAGAACACAGTGGAAAATAAAGCTATATGTGGCTAATGTTGGTATAAATTTATGGGGTGAGACTTACTACAGTAATGGAATACTTAAATTAACATTGCTCTAAACACAGAAATAAACCATAAACTAACATATGATTCAGAGAAAATATTAGATGATATTATGAAAAACAGTCACCAATCATTCAGGTTGTACAAAGCAAGGCACAACAGTTGTAAATCTTTCAAAGATACTAAACTTTATAGAAACTAACTTTAAAATGGTTAACAGATAAGCCTATGAGTATTCATCAATGGCCTTTAACAAAAGAGAAATTGCATGCATTAGCACATCTGGTACAGGGGCAGTTAGGTACTCAGTATAATCATCCAGCCCTTGAAATTCTCCTGGTCTATAGGTACCTAGATAAAAATTTGAAATCTCATGTAAGAGACTTAACAGCATAGCTGGAAGGTCTAGAACAATTAAAAGCAAACTCACCCAGGAGGTGTAGGTGGCAAGAAATTATCAAATTTAAGGCTAAATATCAATAAAATTTAAACAAAGAAAACAATACTAAGATTCACTGGGAGAAAGAGTTGGTTCTTTCAGAAAGTAAACAAGATAGACAAATCCTTATCAAAATACCCACAAAGAAAGAGAGAATATTCAAAATAAAAATAGCAATATTCAAAAGGAAGACAGAGCAAATCCAGAAAAACACATTAGGTCATATTTCAAAAAGCTATCTTCTACAAAATCAAAAAATATAAAATATTTGAAGATCTTTCTGGATAGTTACCACTTAACTAAATTAAATCAAGTCCAGATAATGACTTAAGAAGACCTATAACCACCAAAGAAACAGAAGCAATTATTAAAATCTCCTTTTTAAAAAAAAAAAAAAAACAAAAAAAAACCAAAAACAAGCTGGATTGTTTCAGCACAGATATTTACTAGAATTTCAGAAAACTAATACCGATATTCCTTAAGATGTTCCACACAATAGAAACAGAAAGAACATTGCCAAACTCTCTTTTAAGAGGCTACAGTCACCATGACACCCAAAACACATGATCATGTCATTAGATGCTGAAAGTTCCTTTGCCAAATCTAACACTACTTCATGATAAAGGTCTTAGAGAGATCATGGATACAAGAAACATATCTACATGTAATAAAGGCAACAGACACAAAGCCTATAGCCAACATCAAATTCAGTGAAGAGAAACTCAAGGAAATTCTACTAAAATCAGAAACATGAAAAGATTGTCCACTTTCCCCATATCTATCCAATATAGGACTTGAATTTATAGCTAGAACAAGACAACAAAAGAAGATCAAGATAAAATTGAGACAGAAGAAGTCAAATAATCACTGTTTGTGCATTAATGATAAGACAAATAAGTGATCTCAAAATTTTACCAGGAGACTCTTATAGTTTATAAACACCTTTATCAATGTGGCAGGATATAAGACTTATTTTTTAAAAATCAATAGTCCACAATACACAAATGATAAAAGAGCTGAAAAGTTCAGGCAAATGTCCTCTTTTACAAAAGCTGCAATTAGCATTATTCATAATAGCAAGAACCTGGAAGCAACCTACAGGCCCCTCAACTGAAGACTGGATTAACAAACTGTGGTACATCTACACAATGAAGTACTACTCAGCAGTAAAAAAGAATGACATTCTAAACTTTGCAGGCAAATGGATAGATTTGGAGAGTATCTGCCTGAGCCCTGAAGGATAGGCATGGAATGTACTCACACATAAGTGCATTTAGACAAAAAAAACAAAAAATACCCAACCTGTAAACCACAAATCCTGAAAATCTTGGCGTCAGAAGAAATTTAAGTAATGCATCCAGGGATCCCCATAGGAAGAGAAAATAGAAAAGATCTCATTAGCAATTGGGATCATAGCAGGTAGTAACCAAGGAGAGGTGGGAATAAATCATGAGAGAAGGAGATGGT
Organism: Sigmodon hispidus; assembly: GCA_004025045.1. Classification (NCBI taxonomy): domain Eukaryota; kingdom Metazoa; phylum Chordata; class Mammalia; order Rodentia; family Cricetidae; genus Sigmodon; species Sigmodon hispidus. The sequence goes on from PVIH01018800.1 coordinate 35,567, forward strand.
TGAGCGAGAGTAGTAATAAAGAGGGAGAACAAATGAGATGGATACATTGATAGATGAAGCCAATGTGGGGTTGAAAAGGCACTGAGTGATAGAAAAACTCCCAAGAACAGACAGGATGTCCCTGTCTAGGTCTCCAGCCAATAGTGGAGGGGGTGTCTAAACAGGACTTCCCCTATAATCAAATGAATAACCACCCTAAGAGTCATCACAAAACCTATACCCAACAATGAATGGAGATAGAGGCAGAGATCCATGGCTGATCATTTGGGCAAGATTCCCTTCCAGCTAGAGAGTCAGGGAGAAGAGTGTGTATGAGCAAGGGGATAGGGATTATGAGGAACAGTCCCACAAAGATGACTGGCTGGAACTGTGGGGAGCCCAGTGAATCAAGAACAGCTCCTGGGGAACCATAGGAAAAAGAGGTAGGCTCTCCAAGATTAGGCAACTGTCAATTGGCATGAGCAGTATATAGAGTCTCGAGGGGTGGAATCAGACTGTGTTCTGGTAAATAGGCTGGCACCTTGGAGCCCATTCACGGCAGAGGAGGAATAACCCTCTCTTGATATTGGAATGAGGATATCAGACCTTCCTGAAGTGGATACACCACACTGAGTTAACCCACCTTAAGACTTCTTGCCCTTCTTGGAGAGGTGATTGAGAAATGGGGTGGGGGTGTCTGAAGGCAGACTGGGAGGGATTGGGAAGAGGGAAGGATGGATGAATAGGGGAATACATGGAAAAAATACTTTTAAATAAATAAATAAACTGAAATTAACATCACATGTTTTGGGGTAACTCCAACCACCAAAAAGAAATATATGTATGATAAGAACCTTAAGTCAATGAAGAAAACATTGGAGAAGTTATCAGAAAATGGGAAGCTGTCCCATACTATTGGATAGGTAGAACTGAAAGGGCAAAGATGGCAGTCTTACCAAAAGCAATCTACAGATTCAAAGTAATCCCCATCAAAATCCCTACATAGTTGTTTACAGACATAGAAAGAACAATGCACTTCTTAATATGAAAGATCAACAATAAGAAAAACCAGAACAGAATAGAATCCTGTAAATAAAAGAACTTTAAGAGGCATCACCATCTCTGACTTCAAGTTCTACTACAGAGCTACAGTAATAAAAACAACTCATTACTGACATAAAAACAGACTCGTGATCAATGCAATTGAACTAAAGACATTGACATTGATCTACATGCATATGAACATCTAATTTTTGATAAAATATAAAAAATATACAATGGAAAAACTGCATCTTCATCAAATGGTGCTGTTTTTACTGGATTGGGACATGTAGAAGCCAAAGAGCTTCATATCTATTACTATGCACATAACTCAAGTCAATATGGATCAAAGACATCAATATAATCCCAGTGACACTGAACCTGGTTGAAAAAGTGGGAAGTATCAAAAAAGGAGATAACTTTCCAACTGTAACTAGAACAACAATTAATAAATGGGACCTCCTGAAATTGAGAAGCCTCTGTAAGGCAAGGAACATGGTTAATAAGATAAAATGACAGCCTACAGAATGGTTTTTATGTAATCACAGTAGACAATGTTGAGATTGGGTCTATATATTCCTCTGTTTGAGGTTGAAAGCTTTGTGTTCTCTCTGAATAGGCTTTTCTAAGACTTTTTTCTTAGCATTTGCACTAACTGACTTTTTATTTTTTTATTTTTATTTTTATTTTTTTTTATTTTTTTTATTTTTTTTACTGGAAAGGGAAATGCTGAGTTTTCTTTTTTTTTTTCTTTTTTTTTCTTTTTTTTT
>PVIH01018801.1:0-19208 GCA_004025045.1 Sigmodon hispidus
ATATATATATAAACTAATCCTACAACTACAGTTCAGGGAATATTGCAGAAAAGGTGAAAAGATTTTCCTTTTTTTTATTGTTTCAACCTTTTATTTATTTATTTTTATTATGAACAAAGAAGTCACACTTTCTATCCTTGTATATCCTTATTCAATGTCCCTTCCCACTCCCACCACATCAGGTCATTCATTCTCTCTTCTCCACAACTCCCCATCCTCTTCCTGGGCAGGCGGTAGGTAGTCCCATTGTCCCAATATCGCTTAGTTCAGCCTCCACTCCTGGCAGATCCAGTTTTCTCCCCCCCCACACAACCTCAAGACTGAGTAAGGTGTTCCTCTAGGGGGAGTGGGATCCAAGGAGTCAGTCCAAGGTGTTTCTAATCCCAAGCTGTTCAGTGGTTGTGGTTTGCAGCTTGGGAATGCCTTGCTTTTTTCTTGCTTGTTTGTAAGGTCAGAGAATTTGCCATGAGGCTTTTTTCCTATTAGTGTTACAAGTTACAATTTTAAAGTATCACCGCCTAAACATCAGTTGAACAGGAATGAGAAAAGAAACATACATGCTAACATAGGCAAGAGGCATTTCCCAAATGGTCTTGACTCTAGATAAAGAAGTATAGGCAAATAGTAAATGTTGAAAGAGGAAAAATCAGATTCTTCCCCAAGGAAGAGCTCACCAATCAGTTATCCAATACCCAATGCTCAGCCCTGAATACAAATACAAACAAGTAACATTATACAGACGAAGCAGGTTATATTTAGGAATACATATGAATAAATATGAAATATGCCTATAAAATATTCATGCATTAACATTTATTAAAATAAGGATGATGATAGTTGACAGAAACATTTTTCTGAGATTCTATGCTCAAATCAACTTTTATATATGAATACTGGTTAAATAAAGATTCTTCAGTGCCAAATTTAGGGTTGTTTTGTGATGATTAACCTGAATTGTCACTTTGCTCCAGTTTAAAATCACTAAGGAAATTGCTGAGATGATGATTTGGATGTATTTGTTAGGATCCTTTGTTTTTATCAATGGTTAATTAAAAAGGAAGAATTATAAGATCCTTTGTTTCTAGCAATGGTTAATTAAGAATGAAGAATTACTTTGAACATTTTCCATGGCCTAAGAGCCCTACATGGAATACGAAAGGGAGAAAAATTTCTCCCCCTTTCTCAATTTATTTTACAATGCCTTTCATGGTAAGATTAATTGAACTCACAAAATTTGTTACCCAAAGTAAGTATCACCCCCAAAATTATTTTTGTCAGGTATTGTGGCCAATATGAGACAAAATTTAACTATTACAGTTTCTTCTGAAATTATTTCTACCAGGTATTTGGGCTATTGTGATAAAATATTAATTTTTACTATTTCCCTTTGTTATGCAAACTGTTTTCATTAAATGTGCTAGAATGTAACTAGTGTTTTCCTTTGTGGGAATGCCATGATCATTACTGACACTTACATGCCTCCCTAATATTCATCTATCCACATTAATTTAATATGTCCTTCAAACTAATGTTTGAGGAGGAATTATTATTCTCATTTTAAATATAAGAAACTTCAGCTCAATGATATTTTATTACATGCACAAAGGTATATTGCATGTATTTAATCCTTGCTCATTCAGGTTCATCTTTTCAACTGCTTAATATATTGTTTATTGTTTATATGGGGAAATCAATTTTAGTTTAACATAAATTTTTACCCAGAACTTTTAGGAATAAGTAAACAAGAACACAAATAAAAGTAAGCATGAATATTTATATATTTGTGAGGAGAAATTATCTAAGTTTGAAAATTTAGAATTCTTTTCTGTGTCATTAACTAAAACATTTATATTTAAATGCTTCCTGAATGTTTACTGACCCCCCAGTTGCTCATGTAAGACAAAAACCTCTTTAACTCCTCAAGATCTTCCAGAACTCACTGAGGCTGGTCCAGGTAGCAAGTGGAAAAGTTTAAGCAGCATATGCTTCACATAGACCTGTGATGTTTCCCAGTGACTATATTGATGATTAGTGAGAAAAACACTTTGTATTTCATCATTCCCCATGCAGAAATTCTCATTAGAAAAACATATAGAGCCATATGGGTAATGACAGTCACTCCAAGGATCTATAGCTAGAGATAATATAGTAGCAAGCAAGGATGTACGTAGTCTTATTTTACCATTCTGATATAGATAGAGCAAGTACAATCACACATTTATACCATATCACACACTTGCAAACACACACACACATACATACACATACACACACATATACACACCCAAAATTCAACTGCAGATTTTACCTTAATACTATTGGCTTTAGATACTTTTTTAAGTATAGTAACAATATTAACCACATATATTAAAAATAAATATCAAAAATAAAAACATGATCTGTGGAAACAAGTAAAAAAGAAGACTTTTAAAATATTTGACATAGTTCATCTTATGTAAATATGGATATATTCCAATTTATGACCTAACATTCATTTATTGGAGGAGGAGTTTTACTGAAATTCTTTAATAGGCTTGATGAGATTATTATAAAATTAATAGGCATATACAATAATTATATAAGATTATAATAAAAAATAAGTCTATAAAACCCCAAAACTACTGATCAAGTGGTTCCAATATATATATATATATTTGAATATTTATAAATATATATTTACATATATATAAATCATGTGGTCTGGAGTAAGGGGTCTGAACAGGGGAAAAGTAAATGTTGATTCTTTCTGTAGGGTTTAGTTACTTTAATTGCCACTGAAGCTTATTCCATCTTTTCTCTAATGTCTGTAAAATAGTTACCATTGAATTAGTGAGAAAAATTCTGTAGGCTATCACTAAAATTCATTTTTAATAAATATCTAGTTAAATTTATGGCTGATATTCTGATATCTGATGCAAACATGTTTTAGAAACAAAATTTTTGCCTGGATAATGTCTTTGACATTCAATTTTAATAACACCTTTATACTATTTCAATTTCAATAGGTATCATATGCTTGGAATCCTTTGTTGGTTAAAGAACTTCTCTATTTGAGCTAGCCTACAGTAGGCTACTTCTTAATGTGAGTTCTATTGTAGAGATAACCTCCTTCCATCCATAATACATGTTTGTTCTCTCAGAAGTCACTTATCATCAATGGTTATGAAAGGGCTCAGGATTAGCATTATCCGTATATTCTTTTAGCTCTGTGGTCTACTTTTGTTTGTTTTATTTTGGAATATACTAAAATCAATGTGGTTCAATTAAGCTTATTATGATGTCATTTCTTCAACACACTTACAAAAAATGTGTGCCTTGAAATACATTACCTAAATGTGAATCATTCACGTCAGTTGATTTCTTACTTCTCAAAACAACACTAATTTCATAACTTAAACTCATTATCATTTTAAAGAAAAATATTTATTTTACTTGTATATACTTTTTGCAATGTTGCATATGTATATGCCCTTACTGACCATAATTACCACCTACATCCTTACCACTTCAGCCCCTTATCTTGTTGAAAAGAATACATATTTGTAATAAATGTCTTCAGCAAGTTTAGAAAATAATCTCCTTATTCTGAGAATGTTCCTCAAATATTTAAAAATAGCTAACGTCAAGTTTAGAATCTATGTTCCTATATTCACCAAGATGATACTGGAAGAAGAGGTATGGTCTTGCCTCAACTTAATATGCTAGACTGTATTGACTTTACAGTGTGCAACTCAATACAAACACATATGCTCCACTTTTAGGTTTCTTTTACATATATATATATATATGTAAGCCCCACACATTTCAATGCCCAGAAAATTAATTTGTACTGATATTTCAAATAAATTCTTTGCTTCATTTAAACAGCTATGTGTGCAGGAATAAATAGTGACTTCATCACATTTATTTTCTTTTTTTTAATTCTTTTTTTATTAGTAGTATTATGAACAAAGAAGTCACACTTTCTATCCTTGTATATCCTTATTCAAGGTCCCTTCCCCCTCCTGCCACTCTTGGAATCCAGATAATTATATAATCCCAGCTTTCTCACTGGCAGATTTCTTTTCAGTTTTCTAAATCTTTGAATTTTTTTTATCCTTGCCAACATCTGGAAATGCAGTAAAGATATATAACAACATTAATATGTTATTAATAATAGCACATGTCAGTAGCCAAGTACACTGTAGGTTTATAATTCTACATGAGTTATACAAAGTAACAGATTACAAATTGTGATTCAACTGCTGTGCAAGTCAGTGATCCTTTCTTTTTTCCTAATTGTTTTATTTTTCTCATGAAAAGTTAGAGTTATAAATATACCTGTCTCTAAATGTTAAATTAAATTAGAAAATATATACTAATTGCTTAGCATGGTACCAAACTGGTTAATAAATGTCATTAGTTATGAAATAACTCAAATTATACACTATTATCTAAATAAGTTTGGATGAAGTTGCTAATGTCTTTGTATATAGAGGAAAGCTATTTCTGCATTACCTCTTAGAGTGCTGAGAACACCAACAAGTATTATGTGTGGTCAATGAGAATGTTTTTTAAACTTTGTCTGTTTATGGAGCCTCTAGCAGTGAAACCAGGTCTGTCCATGGTGCATTAACTGGCTCTTTGGAACCTCTGTTTCTTTGAGAATTTAAATATATTATTTTCCTTCCCCCTGAGGAGTGGCTGAAGGGGTAGAAAGAAGGTGAGGGGATGGAATAGAAGAAGAGAATGGAGAAAAAATTGTTGGTTGCATATAAGTTAAATTTTAAAAATTATTAATAATAAAAACATACTAAGAAAATGCTTTTTTCCAAGTTTCTTCTCAGAAAAGTTTATCTGTAGAAATACTTTTCTCCCTCAACAACTCTTTAAAGAAATCAGTCACTCCATTACTTATAATAGACCAAATTTTAAATGTGTTAATATTGATAGCAGAGATTAATGTATAGATAAAAGAAAATGATAAGAAATCAATAAGTTAGAACATCGTTGTCAAGAGAAAAATGCTAATAGTAAGTTTGAGTTTGTGATATTTTATGCTTCCTATATTCACAATTTTATCTAATAGACAACAAATAAATGTGATTGTGTGTTGCAGCCAGAATATGCAACTAGAATTCTACTTTAATATTTTCTGTATTAGGACTACAACCATATCTTAGCCTACTGTACTCCTTTACTGTAGAGACATGCTGGCTTTATTGATAGAAAATTTAAAAATTTGTTGGGACAGTTTAAACTGTTGTTTTAGATTATACTGCCATGATTTATAAAAATGTGTCATTACACAATACTACTCATTCATTTCCAGAACTTATATGCATTGATAAGTGTTAATGAGTTGCATAATGCTAAACTATGAGAAATATTATAAGATGTATATTCATTTAGTAACAAAATAGAGCCTAATTTTATTACTGTGTACAAGTTAATCGGATATGGTAATAGAGTTTCATAAATAATGGACATATTAGATTAAAAATTGTACCAAATGTATTTTATGATGAAATGGTATAATTATTTTTATAAAAGGCCAATACTCTCTCAGTAAAACAATTTACTTTGAGGGATGTAATTCATTCACAATTAAATAGCAATCAATGAAGAAATGTGAAACAGTGTCTATAAAGACATTTTACTAGCAATCACTCTATTACAAAAAATATTGGCTCAAGACAGATGCTTTGTTAAAAATAGAAGTTATAATAATTCTACAGTGAATAACCTAAGTTCTCTATATAATCAAATATTTATAATTAATGTATAATTTATTTAATTTGACTATTGATAATGATTCATGAATTGAAAGACAGGGAAGAGTCCTTAATAATCAATGACACTGATGCTCTGAATGTTAATCTATATAAGTACTAAATTGAAGAAGAGATTTTATAAAAAGACACCAGACTTTGCAGAAGAAATAATGTGCTGAAACTATAGTAGTATAAATCCAGTGACCTTTGTATAATCTTTCCTAACAAAAATTTAAAAACATAAATTAAATAAACATGATGGTTTCTCTGATATGGTAACCATTTATGTGAAATTGTAAAGACTTCCTTCTGCAGTAATACATGTCACTGACTTGAAAGTAAATTAATGCATTAGAAAAATATAAAGGATGTAGAAACAATTTAGAGATCCTCATAAAGATGTTTTGTGCAGAAGTTGTTGTGCATTTTTGGAAAAGAACAACAAGGAGAGATAATTAAGTCACCCCAATAGAAATATCACTCTTTAGAAGAAGCAATTTCACAAAGAAAAAATAAAATCAGTTATAGATATTGGAACATTTTAGTGACTGAGAAATGCCTATGTACTGGCACAGATAAAGGCTTTTTACACATCAGTTCATTCAATGTAATGAAAACTAATACTATTAGTAAATTTCTGGTAAAGAAAAAATAGACTTCTTATCTGATAAAAACTATTTGGACCAAATTTTTATAGCAACTGACCATGTGAAAAAAATTAAAAATACAACAGGAGCTCCAATTTGAAGGCTAAATTAATTAGAGAAATTGTGGTTTTATGGCTTTTAATGGAACTTGCTTATGTTCATACAAAACTGAATTAATAGAATAGGCTTTCTACTAAATAAATTGTAATACACACCAAAGGCAAGGATTCAAATTACTTAATATTTTAATTCATTATATACCAATGGATGCTCCAGGGAAGAAAATTCAATGGTATTTGGGTAGGTGGCCCCTAAGAAGTAGCTACTCATATTCTAGTAGATGGTCCTTTACTCATGTCAATGCAGGTTTCAGAAGGTTTGGAAACAAAATAGAACATAAAATCTTAGAAGGGAAATGTGAGAATGGGGATAAGGGCAGAAATGTAGGGAAAATTAATAAAAATGTATTTTCTTTGGCTATTTTATGTAGTCCACAAATATGTCTTTGCGATCTATTACATTTCTTCTTCACACCTTTACATCTGCTGATCTGTATACACAGTACTTTAGGCTCTGTGTCATTTCCAGTGTCCCTGATTGCACATTATATATGGTGGTAGTTTTTTAAGTATATAATAAATATGATATTGCTGTTAGCTTTCACAAAGAAAATGTATCTTTTTGACAAATTTGAATCAAACATGTAGAATTAGACAAGTATACCTAACATGGTTTTTGTGAGTTATTTGATTGCACTGTGTAAGGATATGTCACTGTGCTCAGTTTAATGTAAAGCTATGTAGCCAATAGCTAAGCAGGAGGTATAGCTGGGACTTCCAGAGAGAAAGAGCTCTGGAAATAAGAAGAACAGTATAATAATATAAATAAACACATATTGCTTAATTAAAGTTAGTAAGATCTAGATGGAAACAAGCCTAAGCTTTATATCAAGCTCTCATAATTAATTATAAGTTCCTGTGTTATTTTTAGTGAGCTAGTAGCCTAAAGAATTTTTTTCTACATAAGTTATTTGATATATGCTCATATATTTAAAAGTTATTATGTATATGGAAATCCTACTTAATACAGTTTACTACATTATACATACTAATTATAGCCAAAGATAACACTTAACTACATCATTGCTAAAAATGAGTGTGCATCACTGTTCCCCCTTTGTCCTTCATGTGATAAATTATCTAGACAGTTTCTTGAAAGTTTTTAGGACATGGTTTCAAAGATTCATATACTCATAATAAACTCAATATTTTATATAAACAGTAATTCTAATTCTTCATTTTAGCATGCTTTGGACTCTCATTTCTATTTTTTTAGTTTTAATCATGTCTTGAAAGTAAACTCCAAATGAAAGTAAATATTGTTCTTTCAAGCTCTGTAAAAACTTGTGTTGGGAATTTGATGGGAAGTGCATTGAATCTATTGATTGCTGTTGGTAGAATTGCCACTTTTACTCTGTTGACACTACCTTTCCAGGAACATGGGAGATCTTTCCATTTTCTGATACTTTCTTCAGTGATTTTTTCTCCTATGCAAGGTATCACAAATACAGAAAAATAAGGAGGGGATGTACTCACATATTAGTGGTTTTCAAACAAAAAGCAAAGCATGTCCAAGTTGTAGACCACAACCACTGATTAGCTTGAGGTTTGAAACACCTTGGACATACACCTTGGAGCCCATTCCCTCCAGAGGAACACCAGAGCTAGTCTTGATGATGGGGTGTGTAAAGTGGATCTTACTGCAGTGGATGCAGAAATAAGCCACTTGGGGACCTTGGGACTTTTTGCCCTTGCTGGAGAGGACATAAAGTGATGAGAAGAAGAGTGACTGAAGAGGCAGGAGGGGGAAGGGAGCTTGAACAAGGGGATATATGGATAAAAATATGGCTTCATTCATAATAAAAATGATTTTGTCAAATAAGTTTATTACTTCTTTGGTTATAGTTACTCCAAAATATTTAATGCTATTTGCAGCTAATACAAAGGGTGATGTTTCCCTTATTTCTCTTTAACCATTTTATCTTAAGTATATAGGAGGGTTAATGATTTCTGTGAGTTAATCTTGTATCCTGCTACATTGCTGGAGGTGTTTATCAGCTGTAGAAGTTTCCTGGTAGAATTTTGTGAATCACTTATATATATAATCACACCATCTGCAAATAGAGATAGTTTCACTTCTTCTTTTCCGATTTGTATCCCCTTAATCTCCTTTCATTTTCTTGTTCTTTTAGCTAAAACTTCGAGAAATATATAAAATAGATAAGGGGAGAGAAGACATTTTTGTCTAGTTCCTGATTTTAGTGGGATTGTTTCAGTATTTCTCCATTAAGTTTGATGTTGGCTGTCGGCTTCTTTCAAATTGCCTTTATTATATTTAGATATCTTTTCTGTATTTCTGACCTCTCCAGGATTTTTATCATAAAGGAGTATTGGATTTTGTCAAAGGCTATTTCAGCATCTAAAGATATGATCATGCGTTTTTTTTTTCCTTCAGTTGGTTATTATAATGGATGACATTTATGCTTTCATGTTGAACCATACCTGCTTTTCTGGAATAAAGCCTACTTGTTTGTGGTGGATGATATTTTTTATATATTTTTGTATACGGTTTGCCAGAATATTGTTGAGAATTTTTGCATCAATATTTATGAGAGAAATTTGTCTGTAATTCTCTTTCTTTGTTGTGTCTTTGTGTGACCTGAGTATGAGGGTAACTGAAGCTTCATAAAAAGACCTTGATAGTACTCCTTCAGTTTCTACTGTATGAAACAACTTGAGTATTATTGATAATAGCTCATCTTTGAACATCTGGTAAATCTCTGCACTGAAATCATCTGGACCTGGGCTTTTTTCCCTTGGGAGGCTTTTAATGACAACTTCAATTTCCTTTAGGGTTATAGATCTGTTTGGGTTCAATTTGGAATCACAGGAAAGCCAAGTTTGCAAAACAATTAGCTCAATAAAAGCACCTCCAAGAGCCATCACCATCCCAGACTTCAAATTATACTATAGAGCTACAGAATAAGAACAGCCTCATACTGTCATAAAAACAGAACTGTGAATCAATGAAATCAAATTGAAGATCCTGACATTAGCCCAAAAACCTATAAACACCTAATATTTGACAAAGAGGCCCAAAATGCTCAGGGGAAAAAAAGATAGTATCTTTAATACATGGTGTTGACATATCTGGATGGTATTGTGTAAAAAAATGCAAATAGATATAAGCCTATTACCCTGTGCAAAACACAGATGCAAGTAGATCAAAGACTTCAACATAAACCCAGAGCCACACTGAACTTGATAGAAAAGAAAGTGGGAAATACCCTCCAACGCATTGTCACTTATGACTACTTCCTAAATATAACACCAGTAGCATAGGCACTAAGAACAACAATCAATAAGTGAGACCTCCTGAAACTGAAAAGCTTCTATAAAGACACAGTCAATAAGACAAAATGACAGCCTACAGAATGGGAAAAGATTTTTACCAACCCTATAAGTGATAGAGGGCTTATCTCTAAAAGACATAGAGACCTCAAGAAACTAGAGCCTAAAACCTTGAATAACCCAGTCAAAAAATGGGGTTAAGAACTAAAAAGGTAATTCTCAGCAGAAGAATTTCAAATGGCAGAAAGGCACTTGAAGAAGTGTTGGATATCTTTAGCCATCAGAGAAATGCAAATCATAACAACTTTGAAATCCCACCTATATCTGTTAAAATTGCTAAGATTAAAAACACAGATGACAGCCTATGCTGGAGAGGGTGTGTATCGAGGGAAATACTCCTCCATTGTTGGTGGGAGTGTAAGCTTGTTCAGCCACTCCAATTTGTAGTATTGCGGTTTCTCAGAAAACTTGATTTCTTTCTTAGCTTCTTTCTAAACCCAATGATGATTCAATATAGAGTTGTTCAGTTTCCATGAGGTTGTTGATTTTCATTGTTGAATTATAACTTTAGACTATGGGGTTCTGATATGATATAAGAGGTTATTCCTATTTTGTATCTGTGTTTGCTTTATGACCAAGTATGTGATAAATTTTAGAGAAAGTTCCATGGGGTGCTGAAAAATATGTATATTCCTTTGTGTTTTGGTGGAAGCTTCTTTAAATATCTATTAAGCCCATTTGCATGATAACATCTGTTTGATCCCTTATTTTTATGTTGAATCTCAGTCTGTTTAACCTATCTAAGCTTGAAAATGGAATAATGAAGTCTCCCACTATTTGAGCATGACAATTTATGTGAGGTTTAAGCTTTAGTAGTGTTTCTTTTGCATCCAAAGTTGCCCTTATATTATGAACATGAATGTTGAACTGAGTTTTCTTTTTGAACAATTTTTCCGGAGATGAATAAGTAATGTCCTTCTTGGTTTCTTTTGATTGATTTTATTTTAAATCCCCTTAGTTAGATATTAGGATGACAACACCAGTGTGTTTCTGGAGGGCATGTGATTAGAATATCTTTTCCCAACCCTTTACTCTGAGCCTGAGTCAGTCTTTTAAATTGAGGTGTGTTTCTTGTATGCAGCAGAAGGATAGCCTTTGTGTTTATAGTTATCACTTTAGTGTATGTCCTTTTATAGGTGAATTGAATCCATTGATATTAAGTGATATTAATAATCACTGATTGTTATTTCCTGTTATGTTTGGTGGTTGCTTGTGTGTATTTCCTTTCTTTGGGCTTTTCTTCTGTGGAATTACCAATTGCTTGTGGTTTCATGGGTATATCTGGGTTCCTTAGGTTGGAGTTTTTCCTCTAGTGCTTTCTGTAGTGCCAGATTTCTGAATGGGTATTGTTTCAGTCTTTGTCCTAAATATCTTACTTACTCCATATATGGTGATTGATAGTTTTGCTAGGTATATTATTCTGGTTTGGCATCGATGTTCTTTTAGCATCTGTATAACATATGACCAGGACCTTCTTGCTTTCATTGTTTCCATTGAACAATCTGCTATTTTTCTGATGGATTTCCCTTTATAGGTAAGTTGGCCCTTTTCCTTTGCAGTGCTTAATATTTTCTCTTTCTTCCTTATGTTTTATGGCTTGATCATTATGTGGTGAGCAGACTTTTTGGGGGGATCTAATCTTTTTGATATTCTGTAAGCTTTTTGTATATTTGTAGGCATTTCCTACATAGAAAGTTTTCTTCTATGATTATATTGAATATAATATCTGTGCCATTGAGCTCATATTCTTCTCTTTCTTCTACTACTATTATTCTCAGGTTTGGTCTTTTCATAGTGTCCACAACTTCCTGAATGTCTTATGTTATTATTTTTTTAGTTTTATTGTTTTCTTTTTCTTATTTATCTATTTCCATTGCTGACATTCTTTCTTCCATTTCTTGGATTCTGTTGCTTATGTTTTTATCTGTAGTTCCAGGTCTTTTTCTCAGATCCTCTATTTTCTCCTTTAATTCTTTTTATGCCTTCTCTATTGCTTATATTTCAATTTTTAGTTCCTGAAATGTTTCTTTCATTGGTTGGGTTTTTCATTCTTGATTTTCTTTATTTTTCTTCAAGGATTTGTTCATCTCTTACAATTTTTTATTTGTATTTTTCTTTATTTCATTAAGGAAATATTTTATATCCGTTTTAAGGCTGCTATAATCTTTATAAAGTTTTTAAATATTGTTTCTGTCTGTTTTCTCTTCATTGCTCAGTTCTGGTCTTCGTGTTGTAGAGCTACCAGCTTCTTTCATGGGTGCCTTGTTGTTCTTTATATTGTTATATATATTCTTGCACTAGCTTCTGCTCCTTGCTTCCTTGATTCACTTTTAGTCAGGTCTTAGTCAGATCTTAGTCATTTGTGGCTTCAGGGGTTTTTGTGAATCTCCTGTCTTCTCTGTACATGGTGTCTGCATGATCTCTTACTATCTCTTTCTTTGGTCAGGCCATGGGGTCAGCATAGTTCAAAAACATCTGTTCCTGACTCCATTCTGGACATGGAGCACATGCAGTCCAGAGAAACTTCCATCTGTGATGATGCTTCTTGCTTTGGAGGCAGAGCCTGACTGTCTCCTATGTGTCCCTGAAGATTTCTGGATGGTTTCACCCAGCCTTGGTTTAGGGCAAAACTGAGCATGAGGTCAGATCCAAGGCTGTGTCTCTGGCCTCAGCAAGGAGGTCTCCAGAAGGCCCAGGTGTTGAAACCCTCTCAGATCTAACTCCACTCTAGACACAGCTTCCATGTTTTCTGAAGATGTATGTCTCTCTCTGCTCTGGAAATGTAGTTTGCACAATCCAGAATGATGTTTGTCTGTGATGATCTGAGTTACTTTTAATTCTACCTGAATGTATGCAGCAAAGGGGCATCTAGGTTTTTCTACATTCTGTGTATTATGAATAATGGTGCTTTGAATATAGTTAAGCTGATGTTTTGGGGAAAAGGATGTGCAGCCTTTGGGTAAATGCCCAATAGTGGTATTGCTCCATCTTTGGGTAAATTGATTTCTAGTTTTCTGAGGAACCATCACACTGATTTTCAAAGTGGCTGTACAAGTTTATATTTCCACCATCATTGTCTTTTCTGTTGCATTCTCTGCTGTCTAATTTACCCTCTGGTTTCCTCTAGCTATAGATGTATTAATTCTATGATACAGGGGACAATGAATAATGGCCAATTTGGTTGGCAGTTAAAAGGATAAAACTCCTGTATGTTTTTGAAAGTCTCCTATGTGGTACGGAGAGCCTGAGCTCTTAATAGATGGCCTCATGGACATTGGATGTAGCAAAGACATGGCAGTTGTTTGTGTATATTTACACTTTTTCTTTTTGATATCTCCAGTGCCTTAATCAAGGCTATCATTTTAGCTTTCTAGGCAGATATCTCAGATGGTAGGGCCATTGTACAATGTTTTTCTTTGTCACCACAGATGGCAATGTGTACCTTCTGTCATCTCCTCTAAAGCTATTCCCATCAATATACCAGGTGAGCTTTATATCTAGAAAGGGCTACCCTTGTATGCCCTTTCTCAGTCCATGTGCCTGATTCAGATTTCCTGCACAGACATTTAGTTGGGCATCCAGATTTTGATTGGGTAGCAGTGATATGGGGTTTTAGGTCACAGTCAGAAGAAGTCAAATGTGAGGGAGGTTAAAAATGAGGCTTTGACAGTGAGGCATGTGATAAGCCAATGATCATCAAGTGATTGTTTTGAGCACTCACTCAATAGCATGAAGAGTGGTAATGAGGAGCTCGTGGCCCAAAGATAACTTGTCAGTATCTTAAACCAATAGGGAGGTGGCTCTGCTGCTATTGGGTCAAGTTTATTGACATGTAGACTACTGGCCTATTCCAAGGTCCTAGCATTTGAGTAAAGACTCCCTTAGCTATGCCTTTCTTTTCATCTACATATACAGAAAAGTGTTTGGTGATATCTGGCAATCCAGCTCAGGTACTGAGAAAAATGTCTTTTTTTATGTTACTGAAGGCTTTTTCCTCAGCCTCAGTCTATTGAAAAAGCTGGCTGTCTTTTGTTGCCTCACCCAGTGGCTTAGCTACTTCAGCAAAACTGGGTATCAGAGGGGATAGAAGGCAATTTACTCAAGAAAAATTTTAATAGCCCTTCTGGTAGTAGGAGCAGACATTTTGACCACAGTCTCTTTGTGGGCATCAGAGAACTAACATTGACCCCCTTTGAGGACATATTCCAGATAAGCCAGATTATTTTGGCAGATAAAGGCCTTCTTAGCTGATGCCCAATATCCAGGTATTCCCAAGGCAGTAAGCAAATCAACTTGCAATCATTTTAATATTTCAGCTGCTATCAGGAGAGTGATATGAGATGTCTTTCTGTATGTTGTAAATAAAAACTGGATAATTAAAAAACTGTTTTGACTTATGGAAAGCCAGCTTATCAGCAGGCAGGAAATTCAAACATAGATAAAGGGGAAGAAAGGTGTAATCAGAGAGACACTGTGAGCTGCTACCAAGAGAGCAAGATAAAAGAAACTCTGGTAAAATATAGATGAGTAGAAAATGGTTAGGATGCAAGACCTAGCTAACAATAAGCCTGAGACACAGGCCACACAGTTTATAATTAATAGAAGTTTCTATCTCATTTTGGGGAGCTGAACAACTGGTGACAAGTCCAGACCTTGGGGCTAGGCCAGGCCAGAAACTTCTTACTACAAATAATATTCCAATGTACACCCACATAAAGGTTAAGAAAGTTTAAAAAGGGTTTCAGAGCACAGAAATGAAGCCAAAAACAGATTCCCTGTTGTGTCTCTCAAGTGGTCCATGGTATTTAGAATCCTTAGTGTGGCATGCAGGCTTAAGTTACAAAATGTCAGGCTTTTAGCATGTTCAAGCTACAACAAGACCAGTTTCTGAAGTCTCATAGGAGCCTTGATAAAAGCAAAATGCTGCATACAATGGATTTAAGGTTTCTGTTTATATGGGCAAAAAGGGAACAGAGTCCATGATTGCTTCTTAGTTTTCTTGGGTCAGCTCTATTTGCCAGCAATGAGAAGAAGTACAAATATTTTTATGAGGTTTCCTGACTCATCCTAAGCAGCAAAAACAGTGTGGCTCTTGTAACACGCCCTGCAGCGAAATATTTCAATGGAGTTCATGAACAGTGCAATATTCTAAGTGTCAGTCTGGACCCTAAAATTTCCCAGAGTTTGAGTGTTAAACACGGTTCCTGCCAGTAATTTTACAATGAAGGTAAGCTCTCACACCCCAGGGAGCTGGATAGATCTGGGTGGAGATGAATGAACCTGGGTGGACCTGAGTGGATTACCCTGCTGTAGCCCACCATTTAATTTTAGCCACTCCTTGTCAGATTAAAGGTGTGGTCAGAAACAGAAAAAGATAAAAGAAAAAATATAGACAGTTAAGACAGTTTAAAAAAACTATTAATGATTTGTTTTATAATATGTTTAAAATATATGTAGGCTCTATAGAGAAAAAATGAAAATGGATAAGTTATTTTAAAAATATAAAATTATATATATATAGGCACATAAAGTTAGAGAACACAAAAGAGTCTGGGTTATATCTATTATTGAGTTTACTTTTAATTTTAAACTGTTAATGAGATATCTGTAAAAAGACCTTTGATTGTAAAGGCTGCTGAGTTACACCAACATATATATTTTAAAAGTCTCTTGAGTTTTCAGTTTGTTTCTAAGGCTATCTTGTTTAGAAAAAAGTTTGCGCTTTAATTTCCATGAAAGATAAGAAACTATGGATTTTTGTCAAGCTATTATGGTTTAATTAAGGAAGACCCCATGAAAAATATCTTATGAGAAGAGCTAGCAATATCAGCTTCAAGGCTGCCAGCTAAGATGAACCATCATAAGATTGCCAGCACCCTCAATCAGTGAAAAGTAGTTTATAAAAAGTTATGTCCAAATTCCCAAAATATTATATTAGAATTTTGGAGTAGGTTGTTTCCTTATGGGAGGAAATGTGCCACTATGAATGCAGGCTTTGAGGTCTTATATATGCTCAAGCCATTCTCAGGATCTCAATTCCTTCTAAGGCCTATGAATTAAAATTTAAAACTCTCAGCTCTTTCTCCAGTACTATGTATATCTACAGGCTGCCCTGAAGATAATGAACTAAACCTCAGAAACTGTAAACAACCTTCAATTTAATGTCTTTTGTAAGATGCCGTGTTCACAGTGTCTCTTTACAGCAATGGAAAACCTAACTAAAACCGAAGTTGCAGTGTATTGTGATAGACCTGACCATGTTTGGGGGTCTTTGGCTCAGGAAAGGAGTGAAATGCTTTAGCTGTTGCTTAATAGATCATACTCTTTAAAGCATGCAATACAGTGGTGCTGAGGATGATGTGAACTGTGGGGGCCTGGCCCAAGAGATTTCAGAAGAGAAGAATTTTAGTATCATGCAAAGAGATAAATATTATGATACTGTGGTGGACAATGTGGCTGCTTTTTGCCCTTGTCTGAAATGTAAGGCTAGTTTGAATTATTAGGAATTAATTGTATTTGCAGAAGAAATTGAAAAACAGGCTAGTATAAACTCTGTTGTGGTTACTAGTGTTCCTGCTTATATTTATAATGAAAAGTAGCAAGCTGAGCAAGTTAAAATACAAAATGAACAAATTGAGAAAAAAGAGTCACCAACATGTAGAGTGAAGTTAAATATTGTGTTCAAGATAAACAAATTAAGAAATGGCATTAAGATCATGAGGCCCTCCAGGTAATATACCACCAATTTAATTCCCAACAGGTAATAAGGGATTAAAGTAAAGGTTATACCTGGTGTGGTGGTGTACATCTATAATCTCAACATTCTAGAGGCAGAAGCAGGTGGATCTCTAAATTCAAGGGCAGCCTGGTCTACAGATTGAGTTCCAGAAGAGCCAGGCATAGACAGGGAATTAAATAGAAAAGTAGTACTTAAAATGAAAGCAGACTAATGCAGTTGTACAAGGGGGACATCTCCAGCCTGCAGCAGAACTTGGCCTTTTCATCCATGTGGTTCTGTTTTGGGACCACCTTGCCCAGCAAGAAAGATGCAGCACCAGCCTCTTCTTTCAGCAGTTTATTCAGGAACCTTGAATAATTTTCTGACTTCTTCTTCTTTTGATGACCCCAGGGAAACCCACTCGTGGCCTCAATAGCCTCTGGGCAGCCAACCCTGGTACATCACATGTGTATTAACTATAGGCCCAGGTACGCGGAAGCAAGCCAGATTCTTAGCCTTAGCCAAATATGGAGTTGTTTATCACTGAGAGCACTCACCATTGGGAAGGTGGACAGTGGAAGCCAGCGCCATATTTAAGGAGCGGCTGCACACAGCTCTCTACAGTTTTAAAATCAAGGATAGAAGGAAGGGCTTATAAAATCTCTCTTCATGACTAAGGAAAGCCAGTACACCCAGGTATATGACAATAGTGTCCATGGCAGCCCAGGAAGGACAATGTGTGAAGCAGTGAAGTGGAAGTTTGAATTGCCTTGGAGACCCAAAGATGTTTCAGATGCCATAGTCTCTGGATATCTGCCAAGAAAAACACCTAGCAAGGTGTAGATCAATCCTAAGAGAAAGGTGTATTTGTCAAAAAAGTTGAAAGGAGTTGGAGATCAGGACAGTTTAACATTAGACATGAAGATGCAGAGTTTTAAATTTTCCCAGCTGGTTTTCAGTCTTGCTTTTGTATAATATTTCCTCAATGTCTTCCCCTTCCTCTATTGTATAATGGGAATGTATATCCAGTGACACCATATGTTGGAAATATATGATATTCTCTTTGATTTTGGTTTTATACAAATTGTAATAAAAACACTGCATGAATCTCAGAAGAGACTTTGGACTTCTAAACAGTGTTGAGACTGTGATAGACTATGGGGAGTTTTGAAGTTAGACTAAATTCATTTTCTCTTATTTATGGCAGTAAGTCAATGAGCTCCAGCCAGAGAGTAGAATGTGGTGGTTTGAATATTTATTACCAAATTCTTACTGAGTCGCTAAGCCATTTTATGATCCCTACTGTCTCATGTCCTAAAATTAATCACTTTATTTCATCAACATTAATTGAAATCAAATCATGCCTCAGTATTATTATTTCTAAATATATTTTCAATTTCAATTTCTTAACAAATTGAGTATATTATTAAATTTTTCTACCTTGTAAGGAAGCATTTCTAGAAATTTTTCTTATCTTAGTTTGCTTCATTTCTATCCAAATATGCAAATTATGCTTAGCAGTACAACACTTCTTATTTGGACAGGGGAGTTTCTAGCACATTGTTAAATTTTGTTGTTGTTGTTTCTTAGTCACATGAGACATTCCAGTAGGGAATATTTTAAAAGTATTAGATTCCTGAGGATTTAAACCCTTTTAAGCCACAAATGTAGCTCTAAATAAATGTAGAATGTCATCACTGTTCTCTGCATACAAAAAATTGAGTAAACATTTAGAAGTAAGTACTTGAATCAGAGCTTAAAAACTAGTAATATAGACATTTTTACTATATTATTGTTGGAAAGGAAATTTTGAAAATTTACAAATATTTTCCATTAACTGTTTCCACTTAGAAAATAATTATTAGAAATTTTAGAATTCTGCTTTTTGAATGAAATGTATAAATCTAGGGTTTTATTATAAGATACTATACAATTAACCAATCTTTAATCTAATATCCAGTATTTAAAATACCTGAATTTTTAGCTACTAATTGTAGAATTAATATTATTTCATCTCAATTATTTATAAACTATAATTTCTATTTTCATGTCTTGTTTCTTCATTGGTTTCCAAACTATTTTTTAATAAGTCATTTTAATTTTTTATGTATGAATCATTTATACTGCTTTTTTCATAATCACTTTAAGACAATTCTGAGTAATTTCCTCTTTTGAAAACAGAATGTTTCTAAATTTTTTATTAAAATGATATAACATAGCATATAGATAAAGATAACTGACCTTGTAGTAAATATACTTTTTTTATAAAACTAAAATAAAGGTGATATAAAAAGTCTCTATAGAAAACTACTATTTTATACAAAACAAAAACTGGTATAAATTAATAACTTACTGACTTGGTTTAAGATCTACTCTATAAGTTTAGCAATATTCCTTCAGTTTCTACTGTGCGAAATAGTTTGAGGAGTAACGGTAGTAATTCTTCTTTGAATGTCTGGTACAACTCAGCACTAAAACCATCTGGACCAGGGCTTTTATTTTTGGGGAGGTTTTTAATGACAGCTTCAATTTCCTTAAGGGTTATAGGCCTGTTTAGGTAATTAATCTGATCTTCATTTAATTTTGGTAGATGATACCTGTCCAGAAAGCTCTCCATTTT
>PVIH01018801.1:19308-37451 GCA_004025045.1 Sigmodon hispidus
TGATTTGGCATAGTTTATTACAATTAGTATACACACAAAATCATGTAAACTCCATAAGGTAAATGGTTTATCCTCCACTATAACCAAACAAATAGTCTGTCATGACCTTACAGCACCTATTTTAACACAGGAAAACAGCATTCACACAAAGAGGCTTACGATACAATTTTTAAGAAAAGGATTGGGTGTTTTTTGGTCCATGTCCTCTATAAATAAACAAGACAGATACTTTTTCCTCTTTGGCAAAAGAGGTTAAATCCTCCAGTTAAATCACAAAGCAAACTCAGGGCAAACAACACTGAACCTGAGGTATAGCTGAGACCTGGGCTACTCTGGGAATAATCACATATTTAGGAGAAAACAGCTTTTTACATCACCACTAGAAAAGCTCTACTTAGACACATGTAAGAACACATTTCAAATACCATTTGTTTGTTTTCCTAGGATAATGGAAGTCACCAACACGCACTATTTCTTAAGAAAGTTGTGAGAAGTAGGGCTTCTGAGCTCAGCTACATTTTTAATCTGATGTTTAGAAATTCCTGACAGTCCTCTGGACTACAATTGCTCTGCTATCTTCATTACAAGTTGTGGAGCAAAACGTAAATTGCCTTGAGTCTCAGCACCCTGGATGTGCTTATGAACACTGTGCAACAAAGCCGGGCACTTTCCTTAGAGAATGGGGTCCCTCAGGGTACAGCTGGGTTCCACACAGGCCCCAGGACAATGGGTGGCCCTCACTCTCAAGAAGAGCCTTAGGAAGCAGGCAGCAGCAGCTGAGGTGGTGTGCTTGCTTGCAAAAACGAAGGCCATGATCAATAACAATCACCTACCTCAGTGTGCTTTTCATATTTCAAGTAATTTATTTCTTCCAGGAGAAAGAATGTTAAAAAAAATGTTTTTTGTTTACCAAAAAGGAAACGGACCACCAGATAGGGTTTTTTAAACAGACCTGATGCTAACAAGAGTCAGATGAAAATCTAACACACCAAGAAACATGAACATATACTATCACCTCTCTGTAAATCCCGAGTTCTCCTTAACTCCTGTGGAGAAAACACCCACCACAGACTTCCTTACTTTAATTCATGTTAAATATGACTGTACAAGTTGCACATTTCACAGCACAGCATTAACTTTCTTAAAGAACCAACTCTTAGATTCATTGATTCTTTGTATTGTTCTTTTTGTTTCAATTGTATTGATTTCAGCTCTAAGTTTGATTATTTCCTGCCATCTACTCCTTCCAAGTGAGTTTGCTTCTAATTGTTCTAAGGCTTTCAGCTGAGCTGTTAGGTCTCTAGTGTGGGATTTCTCTAGATTTTTCATGTAGGCATCTAGCGCTATGAATTTTCCTCTTAAGACTACTTTCATTGTGTCCCAAAAGTTTGGATATGTTGTGGATTGATTTTCATTAAATTCTAGGAAGACTTTGATTTATTTCTTAATTTCTTCCTTGACCCAGAGATGGTTCAGCTGAGTGATGTTTAGTTTCCATGAGTTGGTAGGCTTTCTTTGGGTATTGATGTTGTTGAACTCTAACTTTAGACCCTGGTGGTCCGATATGTTACAAGGGATTATTTCCATTTTTGTATCTGTTGATATTTGCTTTATGACCAATTATGTGGTCAATTTTGGAGACAGTTCCATGAGGAGCTGAGAAATATGTACATTCCTTTGCTTTTGGGTGGAAGCTTCTGTAGATATCTATTAAATCCATTTGCATCATAACCTCTTTTAGACTCCTTATTTCTCTGTTGAGACTCTGTCTGGTTGATCTATCCAGGGTTTAAGAATTGATGTGGGATTCGAGCTTTAGCAGTGTTTCTTTTACATAAGTAGGTGCCCTTATATTAGGGGCATAAATATTCAAGATTGAAATCTCCTCTTGACCAATTTTTCCTGTGATGAATAAGTTGTGACCATCTTGGTCCCTTTTAATTGCTTTTAGCTTAAAGTCTACTTTGTTAGATATTAGGATTGCAACCCCCACTTGTTTCTTAGGACCATTTGACTGGAAAATCTTTTCCCATCCCTTTATCCTAAGCCTGTGTCTGTCTTTGCGGTTGAGATGTTTAGCACCAACTTTGAGACAAAGAACACATGGTTAGACAGATTACAGGCTTTAGGAGAGTACTTACTATTGAAATTCTTCTAAGCCAACACATTATTAAACTAACTACCAGTGTTTTATCAAGGTACCCATAGATTAGCATATCTGTCAAATCTCATAAAAGAAGTTCCTTTTAGTAATAAATAGTGATTAACAAAGAGACTCATACCTTGTCAAACAGAAGAAAATAAGAGACTCTGGGGTAATCTTTCACCTCTTTGGCCATAAAACATGCAGTATTCTCTCTGGACTTATGGATCATTGCACATATATGGGTAGTAAAAGATGCTGGGAGACTATAAGAAAACACTGTTGTACAGACAGAGCAGGAAAGCTATACCTATTAATTTAAAGCAATTGAGACAGCATGCATAAGACTATTGACAAAATTCTATTTGATATTATAATAAAATCCCGAGCCAAATATTGAGGAAAAGTAGAATTATCAGAGAGACTGGAGAAAAAGCCACATCCAGTTATTACCTAGCCAACTGCTTAGGCTGAAAAGGATAGATACTGTCCCTATTAATCCTCAGACTAAATGCCTTTAAGTCCTGAGTAGTTAAGGGGCTCAGGTAAAGGAAAGAAGTTCTGTAGTGGGTTTAGGCACTTTTGAACAAGACCTAGGTGTGATTTTAATGTTTTGAGGACCCATATTGGTTGACCCGCTTTGAAGACCTGTTGCATGCTACCTGCCCTTCATGTTTGTTCCTGCACTTTTGGAGAAAGGATTGCTGCCACTATCTCCCAGAAAATTTCAACCCTCCTGTAATCCCCTTATGGTTCAATTTTTATATCAGTGAGTGCTTATATAACTCCCTAATAAATATAAATCTTTTTATATAATCAATTGTCAGTGAATGAGTCCTACAATAAAGTCCTGCCTCCTCTTTATCTGTCCTGCTATGTCACTTCCTCTTTCAACTCCTCTATTACAAGAATTAAAGGTGTGTGCCAATACTACCTGGTTCTGTTTACTCTTAAATGTACAATCTAGAAAATCTCTGCCTCCCAAGTGTTGAAATAAAAGGAAAGAACTACCTGACTTTTATTGTTTGGCTCTGCCTGATTTTCAGATGAGGTTTATAAAATATACAATATATTATCACATGAGACCTGATCAAACTTAAACCCCCAAAAATGCCAGCATGCAGAATGAGAATATAGTGCTACCATGAGCCAAAGAACTATTGATAATTTACAGCTACTGGGAGAGGAGGGACCATTTTATTTAAGACTATATCATCTGGTGGGTTTAATCATACTCCAGAGATAGTCACAAACTCAAGGTATAATGATTGCACAGAAAACTTGATGGTTTTAAAAAAAATAAAGAGACAAAGTTTGATGGGTTTGGAAAAAGTGATATGGAAATGGGGTTTGAGAAAAAGAAGAGGAGGGGGAAATATCAGCAAAATATATTGTACATAATATAGAAAGAATATAAAACTTTTCATCTCCACAAAAAAAGAAAAAATTGGTCATAGAAGTCTTAGTTTTAAAACAAACAAACAAAAATTGGCACTAAGAGGGGTAAATACCACTACATGATCCTCTGGGGATATCATCTCTCCCAACACAAATAATACAGTCACTTTTATGACTGTGGTTTTCTATCAGCCTTGTGCATTCTGGCTCAACTGTTTTAAATTAATATGTGTAACTGATGTGCTGTGTCTGTAAAACATTTATACATCTAGATAATACGACTCTATTGCTGAGAACATCTTACACCTTTGTTTAATTAAATAGAAAAAAGGTAGAGAATGGAACTGTAAATTCACCAATATTGACTAGTTTTCGTAGTCTTAGAAGGTATTATGGAGGCTTCTGGGAGATAAAATTCCTTCATGATCTTCTATAATCATTAACACCATGAACTACCAAATTAACCTGTCAGGTAATATGTAAGAACTTAAGCAGAGGTTCCTAGTGCAGACTAAAACACCAGCTCTCACTCTGCCCAAGGTGGCAGAAAAAATGTCTGAGTCACACATGAAAAAGGTATAGGTCAAAAAGGAAAGGCCAACTCACATGTTCTTATGTAAATTTCTCTTTTCATTATTATTATGAATAAAGTCATATTTTTTATCATTTGTATACCCTTTCTCAAACTCCCTTCCTCCTCCTGCTCCCTTTAGTCACTTTCTCTTCTCCACATCACTTTTTCTCCTCCCAGCAAAGGCAGGAGGTCCCAAGGTCCCAATGTGGCTTAGTTCAGCATCCACTTCCAGCAGATCTGCTTTCCTCACCTCAACATCAAGACTGGGTAAGGTGTTCCTCTGGAGGAAGTATGTTCCAAGGTGTTTCAGATCACAAGCTGTTCAGTGATTGTGGATTGCAGCTTGTATATGTGCCCCTTGGCATCTTAAAGGGACATATGCTTATAACTCAGTTACTTGGCGGGAAAGGTAATACTCTAGGTAGCTTACACACAACTCAGCTCCTTTTATTTAAATTAGATCCTTTAGGAATGAAACTTACTTTGTATGTATATTTAATATTAGGACAACTTAATGAAGAAGTAAAAAGAAAATAAATAGGAAAGAACAAGTCAAATCCAAGGAAGACAGGCAGAGGAGGGATGGTTCTATTCCTCAAACTGTGGGTCAAGTCTTAATGCTCACACTTCACACTCCACATTACTTCATAGCAATTTTTCCTCAGCACTCATTGGTTTCCCTCCCTTGCAGCCTTCCCTAGGAGAGCTCCATCTCTGAACAAATATATGGTTATGTCATTGGTTGCTGCTGCAGTACCAAACCTAGAACCATGTCCTCATCTTTTCCAGTTGTACATATTGTCAACACACAATGGAAGAGTCTACACCAGAACTCCACCAGGTAGGATCTCAGTCTAATCTTTCTTGTCTACTTCAGTTGATCTTCCTCCTAATTATTTAAAATCTTAATAAAAAATGAGAGCCAAACATAATGCACCTTTTGTACAAGAGTTGGTATTTTTTGAAAATTCAGAGAGAAGACGATTCTTATACAGAGAGAGTGACAAATGAAAAGGAAGGCAGGAGGCTATTTTTGCACAGAAGTCCCTGCCCAGGGGCTGAGACGATTAGTGTTTCCTCCAGTGAACTTTCACCAGTTCCTTTTTGCATAATATAGTTTCCAACTCCTATGAGGAGGAAGAAAAGGAACTGAGTCTAATTATTCTGCTACAGAATGACTAAGATGACAAATGCCAAATCTCCAACCCCTCGGTTGGTTCATTTTCTCATTTGTGAATGCTCTGGATATTTTGGGCACATTTCTTCCTCAGTGGCTTGTCTCCACTCAAAAGTGCTCAGTAGAAGCTTTCATCATTGTCATCATCATTATCATTTGGTCTTTTGAGACTGAGTTTCTCTTTGTAACAACTCCAGCTATCCTGGAACTCACTCTGTAGGAAAGGCTGGCCTCAAACTCACAGAGATCTGCTAGCTTCTGCCTCTGGAGTGCTTGGCAATGCACCACCACCACCAGGCAACTCTGTTATTATTTTTTGCCTTTATACTATAAACAGAAGTGATGTAGATGCTTCAGAAACCCTTATCCAATGTGAAATTGAGAATTCAGCTGCTGCCAACTACTAATGATGTACTGAGAGCTGAGTGCCCTCTGGGAAGGATAACACTTTACTTTGAAGCTTACTTTTGGTTACGAAGAGTACTTATATTCGATGTGGTTTGGGTGTTAATGGTGAAAGGCAGCTTTACTGCTTAAGTCTAAGCCATGAATACAAAGAGTTACGTCTCTGCAAAACAGGGCAGGTACAACTGGGGCTACATAAATTGGTGCATTGAATATTTCCTAAGAAATGTTCTTGAGTATTGCGTCGTGAGCTTGCTCGGAGTTCCATGCACATTCTCTGTAGAAGTTTGTTATGACAAAGAGGGCTCTAATCTCCATCAGTTTATCTCTTCCTTAGCAAGTGCAGGAGGTCCCAAGGTCCCCAGGTATCTTAGGTCAGCATCCACACCAAGCAGATTTGCTTTCCTCATTCCCACATCAACTGAGTCAGGTGCTTCTCTGGAGGGAATGGGCTTCAAGGTGCCAATCGAAGGTGCTTCAGATCCCAAGCTGTCCAGTGGTTTTGTTTTGCAGCTTGGACATGCTTAGCTTTTGTTTAAAGTCCACTAATGAGTGAGTACATCCCCTGCTTCTCTTTTTCAGTTTCTGTCACCTTGCTCGGGGGATATTCTCCAAATCCATGCATTTGCCTGCAAGTTTTTGGATATCCTTTTTTCTTAATGCTGAGCAGTACTCCATTGTATAGATATACCACAGTTGGTTAAACCATTTTTCAGTTGAGCGGCATCTAGGTTTTTTCCAGGAGCTAGCTATTACAAATAATGTTGCTATGAACATAGCTGACCTAATGCTTTTGGAGTGTGAATGTGCATCTTTAGGGTATATGCTCAGTAGTGGTGTTGCTGGGTCTTTGGGGAGATTGATTCCCAGTTTTCTGAGAAATCGCCATACTGCATTCCAGAATGGCTGAATCAGCTTACACTCCCACCAGCAATAAAGGAGTTTTCTGCTTGCTCTGCAACTTATCCAGCATAGGCAGTCATCAGTGTCTTTTATCTTAGCCAATCAGATAGATATAAGGTGGTATCTCAAAGTTGTTTTGATTGGCATTTCTCTGATGGCTAAACATGTGGAGTACTTTTTCAAGTGTATTTCAGCCATTTGTAATTCTTCTGCTGAGAATTCCCTTTTTAGTTCTGATCCCCATTTTTTGAAAGGGTTATTCAAGGTTTTGGGCTCCAGTTTCTTGAGTTCTCTATATATTTTAGAGATCAGTCATCTGGCACTTGTAGGGTTGGTGAAAATCTTTTCGCATTCTGTAGGCTCTCATTTTGTCTGATTGACTGTGTCTTTGGCTTTACAGAAGCTTCTCAGTTTCAGGAGGTCCCACTTATTGATTGTTGTTCTTAGTGTCTGCACTACTGGTGTTATATTTAGGAAGTGGTCACCAGTGACAATGCATTGCAGAGTATTTCCCATTTTCTTTTCTCTCAAGGTCAGTGTGGCTGTGTTTATGTTGAGGTCTTTGATCCACTTGGATTTGAGTTTTGTGCAGGCTTGGATCTATTTGCATTTTTCCTTTTTATGAGAATGATTCTTAAGTTTATTTGTCCCTAACAACTTGTGACAATCCTTGATTCTGATGTCATTCTCTACATCATGAGAATAATGGATTCCTACCCACTCTGGAGCTGTAAGCCCAAAATAACTTTTACATTTTTTTCTATTAAACTATTTTTTTATTATGAATAAAAAAGTCACTTTTTCTATCCGTGTATATCCTTATTCAAGGTCCATTTTTCTACATACTACCATCCAGCTATGCCAACACCATTTGTCTTCTTTTCTCCACTGAGAATTTTAGGCCTCTTTGTCAAATATCAGGTGTTCATAAGTTTTTGGATTAATGTCAGGATCTTCAATTCGATTTCATTGATCTACAAGTTTGTTTTTATGCCAGTACCAAGCGGTTTTTATCATTGTAGCTCTATAGTATAACTTGAAGTCAGGGATGGTGATACCTCCTGAGATTTTTTTGTTGAGCAAAATTGTTTTGCAATCCTAGCTTTCCTGTTATTCCAAACGAAATTGAGCATTGTTATTTCAAAGTCTGTAACAATATTGTCCTGGGATTTTGATGGGCAGTGCATTGAATCTGTAGACTGCTTTTGGTAAGATTGCCATTTTTATTATGTTGATCCTACCTGTCCAGGAACTTGGGAGATCTTTTCATTTTCTGATATCTTCTTCAATTTCTTTCTTCAGTGATTTAAAGCTTTTGTCAAATAGATCTGTTACTTCTTTGATTATAGTTACTCCAAGGCATTTAATGCTATTTATAAGCTATTATAAATGGTGATGTTTCCCTAATTTCTTTTCAGCCCTTTTTTCTTTAGTGTATAGGAGATCTACTGAATTCTTTGAGCTAATTTTATATCTTGCTAGATTGCTGATGATGTTTATCAGCTATAGAAATTCCCTAGTAGAATTTTGTGGATCACTTATGTATACAAACATATCATCTGCAAATACAGTTTCACTTTGTCTTTTCCAATTTGTATCCTCTTTATCTCCTTTCATTGTCTTATTGCTTTACCTAAAACTTCGAGAAATATATTGAACAGATAATGAGAGAAAGGATATTTTTGTTTAGTTCCTGATTTTAGTGGGATTGCTTTGAGTTTTTCTCCATTAAGTTGGCTGTTGGATTCTTTTAAATCTTTTGTATTATATTGAGATATTTTCCCTGTATTCCTGAACTCTCTAGAACTTTTATCATAAAGGAGTGTTGGATTTTGTCAAAGACTTTTTCAGCATCTAAAGATATGATCATGTGTTTTTTTTTCCCCTTAAGTTTGTATATAGGATGGATGACATTTTCAGTTTTTTGTATGTTGAACCATCACTGCATTTCTGGAATGAAGCCTATTTGATCATGACGGATGATATTATATGTTGTTGTATATGGTTTGTCAGAATTTTGTTGAGAATTTTTGCATCAATATTCATGAGAGAATTTGGTCTCCAATTTTCCTCCTTTGCTGCATCTTTGAGTAGCTAGGGTATTAGAGTAATTATGGCCTCATAAAAAGAGCTTGGCATTATTTCTTCAGTTTCTACTGTGTGAGACAGTTTGGAAAGTAATGGTAGTAATTCTCCTTTGAATGTCTGGTAGAACACTGTACTGAAACCATCTGGACCTGGGCTTATTTTCCTTGGGAGGCTTTTAATGACAGCTTCAATATTCTTTAGGGTTATAGGTGAGTTTAGGCATTTATTCTGAACTTGATTTAATTTTGGGAAATGGTATATATCCAAAAAAGGTGTCCATTTCTTCTAGGCTTTCCATTTTTGTGGAGTATAGATTTTCTTTATTTATTTTGTATTTATCAAGAAAAACAGTAAAATGAATTTAAAATGCTGATAAGTTAACAATAACTATAAAGAAGATAAAAATCATAACATGACTTATCACGAGTGATAATGCAAATAAGATTGCTACACATAGATTTACTTTGTGTTCAGCTTTCCCTCTGAATTTTTTTTCCATCCCTGTATATCACCATTCAGGGTCCCTTCTCCCTCCCACCACAGGACCATAGGACTGTCTGCTGCCTGCCCAGGGAGGGGATGGGGAGTATAGATTTTCAGTGTGTTATCTGATAATTCTGTAGATTTCATGGGGGTCTGTTCTTATGTTCCTCTTTTCATTTCTGATTTTGTTGATTTGGATTCTTTCTCTCTGCTTTTTGATTAGTTTGGATAAGGGCTTATCTATCTTATTGACTTTCTCAAAGACCACCTTTTTGATTCATTGATTCTTTGTATTGTTTTATTTTGTTTCAATTGTATTGATTTCAGGTCTATGTTTTATTATTTCCTGCCATCTACTCCTTCTAGGTGAGTTTGCTTTTAATTGTTCTAAGGCTTTCAGCTATGCTGATAGTTCTCTAGTTTGGGATTTCTCTAGGTTTTTCATATAGGCATCTAGTGCTATGAATTTTCCTCCTAAGACTGTCTTCATTGTGTCCCAGAAGTTTGGGTATGTTGTTGATTCAGCTTCATTAAATTCTAAGAAGTCTTTGGATTCTTTCTTAATTTCTTCCTTAACCCAGAGGTGGTTCAGCTGAGTGATGTTTAGTTTCCATGAGTTGGTAGGTTTTCTGTGATTTTTGATGTTATTGACTTTTAACTTTAGGCCCTGGTTGTCTGATGTGATACAAGGGACTACTTAAACTTTTTTTGTATCTATTGATATTTGCTTTATATTCAATTATGTGGTCAGTTTTAGGGACAGTTCCATGAGGAGCTGAGAAATATGTATAATCCCTTGCATTTAGGGGAACTTCCTGTAAATATCTATCACATACATTTGCATCATAACTTCTGTTAGACTCCTTATTTCTCTGTTGAATCTCTGTCTGGTTGACCCATCCAAGTGTGAAAGTGGGATGATATTGAAGTCTCCCATTATTAGGGTGTGAGAGTTGATGTGGGATTTGAGATTTACTATTGTTTTTTTTACATAGATAGGTGCCCTTATATCAAGGGCATAAATATTCAGGACTGAAATCTCTTCTTGACCAATTTTTCCTGTGATGAATAAATAATGTCCGTCCTTGTCTCCTTAATTTATTTTAGTTTGAAGTCTACTTTGTTCAGTTTTGGGATAGTAATCCCAGCTTGTTTCTTAGGGTCATTTTCTTGGAAAATCTTTTCCCAATCCCTTACTCTGAGCCTGTATGTTTCTTTAAAGTTGAGGAGTGTTTCTTGTATGCAGCAGAAGGATGGCTTCTGTTTTTGTATCCATTGTGTTAATGTGTTTCTTTTTATAGGTGAATTGATTATATTAATATTAAAGGATATTAATGACACTTATTGATATTTTCTGTGATTTTTGGTGGTGGGTTGAATGTATTTCCTTTCTCTGATTTTTTCTTCTGTGAGGTTATTGATGTTTTGAGGTTTCATGGGCGTATCTGGGATCTTTAGGTTGGAGTTTTCCCTCTAATGCTTTCTGAAGGTCAGGATCTGTTGATAGGTATAAAGTCTGACTTTGTCATGAAATATCTTTTTTACTCCATCTATAATGGTTGATTATTTTGCTGGGTACAGTAGTCTAGTTTGGCAGTCTTGCTTTTTCAGTGTGTGTTTAACTTCTGACCAAGACCTTCTTTCTCTCTTTCTTTCAATTGCATAGTCAGGTGTTATTCAGATGGGTCTGCCATTTTAGGTAAATTGGCCCTTTTCTTTTGCGGCTTTTATGTACATATCTTAATTTTCCAAATTCTGTAAAATAAAATACATTCATCTGTCAGATTTCATTTTTTCGTATACCTATAGAGTTACATGCTGCTGTTAATGAAGTTTGTTTACAGAATAAACAGGTAGGATATCTTTTTATAATTTCTTTAGCTTGTTGCCAAGTGATGGAAAAATGTTTTCTTAATTTTTTGCTATTTACATGGTGTTTTTTAACATGATGTTTTTTTTAATGAAATTCTGATGCCTCAAGCACATTTTATATTAAAATTATATCAGTTTTCATTACCTTGTGCTAAAGGACCTGGCAGACCTGTATGAGATCATATGTGCGTTATGTAGAAGGAATGACCCCTAGTCCTGATTATTTCTTCTAACTGAGAAAAAATGAGGTTAATTCTGACTCAACATTAATAAAATCAGCAGTTTCAATGTGTAAAGCAACTCTTTCTGGCTATGTTAAGAGCTTTGATAAGAATCCATTAATACTATCACAATAGCATATAATTCTGAATTTTGAACAGAATTATAAGGGATTTGAGCCACTTTATTTGTATTTTTGGATTTGCAACCTTCCTTGACTGATTTGAATGCATTGATATCAGATGTAGGGGTTCTACAAATTTGTGAATCTAGTACAACACAAGAAACAATCCAGTTAGTTTTCTTTATAAATTCAGTTCTTTTGCTTTGAAGATATTTATTGTTTATATCTCCCCCCAAAATTACTGTAGGCTTTTTGCCAAGGTTCACTTTTTGCCCATAGTTGGTCAGTTACTTTATTAGTTAAAGGTACAATAATTTCTGCTGGATCCATTCCTGACAATTGACAAAGTCTTAATTTTCCTTTAAAGATCAATTCAGAAAACTTTTCCCCATGTCTTTAATTTTTTACTCAATTTATGTGATAGAAATTGCTACGCCAATGTAACATATTCCATTTACATTAAAAATCTTGTAGGAAAATACTTAGAGTGTAAAATAATTGGGATGCAATTAATGTCTGTAGCCACATGATCCACATGTGCATCCTGTACATTCTTTTCTACCAAAGACAATTCTCCCTCAGCTTCAGTTAACAATTCTTTTGTACATGTAAGTCTTTGTCACTATTTAAAGTTTTGAACAAATTATCCAGTTTAATATTTTTATTCCAATAGTGGGTCATAAATTGGCAATGTCTTCTAGAAATCTTTGAAATTCATTCAAAGCATATTCATTCTGTCTCTCCTGATTTGTACCTTTTCTAGTTATTTGTTGGCCTATTTTATATCCTAAATAATTAACGGAATATCCCTTTTGTATTTTTTCACTTCCTCAAACATTTTTTTTTCTAAGTTATCAATGTTTGAACCAGCCAATGAGATATTGTTGTAAAGATTTGTGACCTTGCCTAGACCAGAGATATGACCTGCTTACAATAGCTTTTATCCCACCCCAAAAATGACTCAGATGCTTATATTAATTTCATCCTTTTTGCTCTGTGTCTCAGGTACATTGCTGGCTAGCTCTTTTATCTATTTAACCCATTTTAATTAATCTGTTCTACCACATAGCCCTTGGCCCCTTGCTCATCTGGGTCCTACATGCTCCTTCTTGGGTAACTAGATGGAGTCTGTATGACTCAGCACACCTTGTACTTGAAACTCAATGTTCTTACCTATTTCTATGGCATCTGACACAGGCCAAAACAGTTTGTTTATTTACAGTATACAGAGAATATTCTCACCACTTCCACCACAGGATGCTATCCATGTAATGATAAATTATGGATTGCGGGAATTTGATATGCATTTGCTCTACTGGTTTTTATACAAAATACTGGCACAACGTAGGACTATTCAGCATTTCTTTAGGGAGGACCTTCCACTGATATCCCTTTTCAGGCTGAGAATTATTATAAGTGGTCATTGTAAGGGCAAATTTTACTTTTTCTTAATTTTGTAAAAGTATTGTAAAAAAAACAAAAAAAATAACAAAAACAGCCTTTTAAATCAATAACTATAATAGGCCATTCCTTTGATAAGGGGGAAGGCATAGGAATTCCAGACTACAGAGAGCCCATTGGTTGGATCACCTTGCCTATTGTCCTGAAATCTGTCATCATCCTCCACTTTGCAATTTTCTTTTTAATGACAAATGCTGGAGCATTCCAAGGGCTCATTAATTATTCTATATTCTGAGTATTTAACTGCTTCTATACCAGCTGATCAAAAGCCTGCAATTTCTCTTTTTTAATGGCCATTGATGAATCTATATAGGTTTATCTGTTAGCCATTTTAGAGGTAGTGCTTTGATGGTCTTTGAAAGATCAACAGCTGTTTTTCCTAGTTTCTGTAAAACCTGGACAGTTGGTGACTTTTTCTCATATTACCTTCTAATATTTCTCTCAGATATATGTGTTAGTTTATGATTTATTTCTCTGTTTCGAGGAATGTTAATGTGTGTGTTTCATTGTTGCAGTAAGTCTAGTCCCCATAAATTTATGGGAATGTTAGCCACATATGGTTTCAATATTCCTCTCTGTCCTTCTGGTTCTATATACACAAGCCATTTTTCACTTTGGGATAACAATCTAATTCCTAAACCTGAACAATAACTTGCTGAAGGGGCAAACTTGGATGCCATGACTCTGGTGAAATTATTAATACATCTGCCTCTGTGTCCAATAAAACTTCAGTAATAACATAATTTATTTGTGCTTTTAATTTTGGCCTTTGAACATTAATAGACATTTCCCAGAATAATCTTTTTATAATTTTTCCTGAGTTTTTTCTTTCGTTTTTTATATATTTTCTATCATTCAAGTAGTACGTTATTTTAAAAATAGGTTTTTAATTCCTTAATTGTTCTGGGAAGGTGTTCCCTCCATGATGGTAGGGTAAGTTTGCACTGGGTTGGATAATGGAGCTTTTTAAAGCTTCTTTTGGGTGTTTCCCAAAGGCAGAATATTACCTTGTCTGTCCCTTATTGACTGACATTTATAAGTCCAATGTATACCTTTTCTGTACCTCCTGAATACTCCAGGAAAAAAGGGGTGTTCTCTTGGAATTATTCTACACAAAGGCAATGTTTTGGTACCTTGATTACAATTTCTTTGTATATGGCCTTGCTTTCCACAATTATATTATTATTTAGCATTTTGACTTTTTCTTATACCTCTAGAAATAACCTCTCCTGCCTAATTATCATTACCTTCATAACACTCTACATTAATTGTCTCTCAAATCCAATCCTCCAGCAGTGCTGACTTTGCTTTTAATGGTCTTATTATTTTTTATATTGTGTATTATCATTCTCAAATGACATTAATTTGATTACTATTTTCTTTTTTTGCTTCTAAATCTGGTACCATCCTATTTACCACTGCAGATAATCTGTGCAAAAAGACTATAAAATTTTCCTTTAGGCTTTGAATTATTTTTGTGAAGGATTCAGTTTTCTTTTCTCCTTATTTTTTTCTTATCCTAAGTATATAGACTGTTATGTGACATAAGTCAAGAGTATGTTCATCATACAGGGATTGTCTTTTAATATCAGCCTAATACCCTTCCCCAAGAAGTTGTTCTTGGGAGACTTCTATGCTTTTGACTCTGCTTCTTTGTTCTATTGTTTTTGGCTTCTGCATCCAACATGGTTTTCACTGTGAAAGCCCTGCTTCCAAATCAGCAGTAATCATATCTAACCAGTCCTTAGTGCTAACCCAATTACATGATGTCCATGTATTTAATAATTGTTGTACAAATGATGAATGCATCCTATATGCCGTAATTGCTTCTTTGACTCTTCTTAGTTATAACTTTTGAATAGAAGCCCAAATAGCTTTTGTAATATTTTTATCATTTTGTGATTTTCTTTTAAATTTTACTTTGTATATTAGGGTTGGCTGTCTGATAAACTTTGACTTTTTTGTATGGACTTAGATGATCTTGCTGTGATCAGTTCTTTATATTCCTTTGTTTGGGTTTGAATATCTTTGTTATTTCTTAACAAGCTTTTTAAATACTTTTTCTTAGCATTCATATAAATTGACTTTTTAAATAATAAAACAGAAAAATTTCAAATAATGTACATAATAAATATGATAAACATAAAAATAGTACCATATTCTTTATCATTTCCTTTACTGTTTTCAATATCAAATCATATAGAGATTAAGCACCATCTATTACCTTAAACAAATTCCATCCTTAAAAGAAAACCAATGTATTTACCAATCTAATTGTCAGTGACAATTCAAGTGACTGTGAAATGGGGCATCTACCTAATGTGATAATGTGGTCAAGAAAGCGAAAGAACCTACAACCTACCAGGATAAAGATGTCACTGTCTGAAAATTTACTCAGATATAAGTAAAATGAAAACACTTGTGGTGAGTCTGCCTATAGCTGGAGGCTAACTAAGAACAGAAAGCCTAGCCAGAAGGTAATTATACCCTCCAAACACCGACCACATGTTTCTGTGGCTTCTATGTGGCTTTTTAGGGGGTAAAAATTTGTGCCACAAAGGTGGACAGCAAGTGTTGTACAAGTTCAAATTGTACTGTAAGAGACTCAGAGCCAGATATTGGGAAAAGGCTGAAATATCAGAGAGAGAAAATACCATAGTCAAATTTCATCCAACTATCTTCCAACTTCCTTAGACTCGTTTCTGGTTGCTTCTGCCTCTGCTGGTTTCCTATGCCTGCCTTAAATACTCTTCTGGCTATCTGTATCCCATTCATGTTAGGATTAAAGGAAGGAACCACTCTATTTGGTAGTCAGCCTTGAAATCACAGACACATAGAAAGTTCTGTCTCTGGAGTTATGGGATTAAGGGCATAGATCACCACTCCAGGCATTCCCTGTGCTGGGATTAAATGTGTGTGCCATTGAAGCCTAATGGCCTTATACTCAAAGATCATGAGATTACAGAGCTATCTGAATAGTTTTTGACTGTGTTGATCTCTTAATATTTTAGGTTTTATTAAATGTGTAACATATCTCCAAACAAGAATTCAGTGTTAGACAGGTTCCTAGATGTATAGTCTATTAAGCAGGCAGAAAGGCATGTAGCAGAGCAAGATACAGTGACTCAGGAATCACCCCAACACTTATGTCATATATCTTTACTCTGCATAGACAGTTAACTGGACCTTGAAGTTTACAACACAAATATGAGTTTTATAATACATACTGAAGGTCAATTATTAAGACTGTGAGTTATGTTTATAAATGTAATATATTAGGAGAAAAATTGGTACTAAAATCTTAGTAAATTCAAAATAAGGCCTGGCTGTTACATAAAAGTATATTTTATTCATGAAAATTACACGAAATAAGAAAAAGACATCCTTTTCAAAAGTCACTGACAATAGTGTCCCCAAAGTGTAAAACATACCACCAAGGGGCTATGGAAAGAATCCCATAGAAATTCTTTTACGGAGGTAGTAGTGGCACATGAGAAAGTTACAAATAGAAAACAACTGGTGCCTATAGTGAGTCATCCCACTGGCTTTGCTAGTGGGGTCATATCATCAATATCATATAATGGTATGAAATCCATTGGCTGAGAACATAAGCTCTGAAAGTAACTGGATACTGTTGTTGAGGTAATTTAAAGACATCAACTTGTCTTTCAAAGACTTTTTAAAATATTCATAGACAAATACCACTCTCACCTTTAATCAGAGAAATACTTTTTTTTACTGAGTGATGATGAAATATTGGAGGTATCAGACCGTGTTTCTGTCTATGTGCTAGCACCTTGGAGTCCTGTTGTAAATGACTTCTACCCAGACTTCCTGGTCTAGCTCAGAGGTTCATAGCCAGAGTCCCACAGTCCCACAGAAGCATACTCAGTCCCAAAGAATCACACAGATACTTATATTATTTTTATGCTGATTAACCTAGGGTCCAGTCATATAATATGCTAACTCCTTCATCCCAACTCAACCCATCTTGTTCAGCTACACAGCTTGGTACCTTTTCTCAGAGCACCATTTCCTCTGCATCTCCTGGCAGCTCCAGCAACTCTGGCAACTGTCTCTGTCCTTCCTGTACTGAGAGTATTCTTAGCCTGGTAGTCCTGCCCATACTTACTGTCTGCCTTTTGGCCAATCAGCTTTTATTAAACCCATAGGTGGGACAAATATTTAAAATGTACCATATTATCCCACTACATTTTTCCTTTTTCTCTTTTTAAAGCAAGAAGAACCGTAAATCTAATATCCTTTTATTCATTATCTATAATGACTTATACCCAACACATAAACATCCATAATCCATTTTTTTGAGAATGTGGGCATAGTTTTCTAGGCTAATTCCTGGTGAATGGGGGTGCTGGCAATCCCATGGAGATCCAAAGAAAAAATTTAGGATTATGAATAAGCTTTTAGTAGAGTAGTCCATAAAACTGGGTTATCTCAGCCAGACTCCTTGAAGTTGTTTTAGATGTAAAACTTAGAGGAAACTGCAACAGAAGTGCTCTGAAATTCTGAATCATCAGAGCCATCCATTTTCATTGGAGAATTTTTAGGAGCTCTTTCTCCATCAAACTTTATTTTCTTAATTAATTAATCCAGGGATTCTCATTTTTTTGTAGAAATAAAAAGAAAAATTCTCCAAAGTAGCATATTTTTGGATTTTGATTTTAATGTCAACTCGTTTACAAAATATATGTATTGGATTACTCCTTTGACATTTGTAATCAAATGTCTTCTGGCAGCTTTAACTATTTCATTTATAATCAAAAAACTTAAAGACAAAATTATAGCATACAGTATCCAGACACTCTTTGCATTTTCTATTTTTACATGGCTTACTACTATTTCTTTTTACTTTATTTCTTTTTTGAGGACTTTCTCTATCCTTTTTTTTCATTTTTTTCCTCTCTCAATCCTATGTATATTTTACTAGAGTGGCTGACTTCACCTAGCTCCCTTTATCACTTTGTTTCTTGCCACACCTTTAATCTCCCAAGGTGTGGCTGAGGATAAAATGTTTTACTAGAGTGACTACTGGCTCCCCCAGCTCCTAGTCTAGCTTAAGTATTGGTAGGACCCACACTTACCCCTCTGGCTCTGTGGGATTTTAGGGTTCATATAACTACCATTTGCTGCTTATTAACTTCATTTAAGCATCTGGTAGCAAAGCTTCTTAAAAAAATCACAAGGGTTTTGCCTCTAAGGCAGAATCAAGACACTTCTCTCTTTTTTTTTTTTTTTTTTTTTTTTTTTTTTTTTTTTTTTTTTTTTTTTTTTTTTT